>KZ452014.1:1841466-1871685 GCA_002786265.1 Apostasia shenzhenica | reverse complement strand
CCCTTAAACTCAGGGACCTGAGTGAAATTTGCCCTTAATAAAATTGTTAATATAATTAATTTAATTTATTTTTATTTTCCATACTACATATTTTTATAAAAAACCTTTTCCATTTTTTTTTCTCCAGCCAAACTTATCCAAGTCTATGCGCAAAATCGCGCCTCTCCCCCTTCACCATCTGCCCTCCGCAACTTGTAAAAGCTCGTTAAAACCCTCGGAATGGCGACGTATGCTCCTTTTCTTCCCGTCTTCTTCTCATCGTCTTCAACGCCGAGACGCCTTTTCTCCTTCAAAGCTAAGCCTTACTTCCGTTTCTTCGTCCATGGAGTTCGTGCAAGGAAGCGCGTCTCTACTTTCGAAAAAAGAGCCGTCTCTTTCCAAAGCAGAGCGGAACTCGAGACCGTAAATATTGCCGAGGATGTCACTCAGGTACTATGAATGTTGTCAATAATTCTTGCGTCTTCATCTTGTATGTCAGTTATTTTTCATGCATTTCTTACTATGAACTATGTTTGACCAATATGTTCGCACTTCTAAACTCGTTCGTTGTTGTGCAAACTCGCATTCTTCAATGCGGTCCATCATATTGCGAGCGTCAAAACGCGAGCTGTTAATTAATTGATACTGAACATACTTTTTGATATGCAGTACTGCTTGATGCAAATAGGATTTTGAGTCTGTTTCTTATTCTGTTTGCTTTATGTACATACAATATTAGAGAAATGTTATCAAATAAACTTGTCAATGGTGATCACACGCAAGGGAGATCATCTTCTAGAGTTAAGATTGACCAATGCCAATGAAGAAAGGATGAACACACAAGATTTATGCGATGTACTATTGAAGAGGGGAAAAACCAAAGTTCACTGATGAAAATTATTACAAGGTGGAGCATAAGGGTTCGTGTGTTTTCATGTAAGCAAAGAGAGGAAGTGAAGGAGAGAACTTGGACCATTGAGTTGTGAGAGCTTGTCTTTCTAGGTGCCCATCCGTTTGTTCTTCATATAGAGCAGCTTTTATACTTTGGAAAGTAGAGATGGTTATCTTTATGTCGGTTTTTACATGGCTTGTCTATCCACAGATGATAGCTACAATGCTTTTCACTGATTGATTGTTGGAGCTCATAATGTGTCCTGGGGCACAAGGGCAATCATTTGTTAGAATTTGTCAATGCTAATGAGGAAAGGCTTAGATTTGAAGGAAAAAAGGTGTCTTGGCATATGAGATGTGGACTTCATGCCAACCATTATGGTGGGATAGTTTGTCCGATAAGAGTCGTGGGCCCTGTACAACTAGAGTCGTTAGACTCCGCCTGGAGGAGTTGTTGGGCTCTATTTGGAGGAAGTAGTTTATCAAAAAGAAGCTTGTTCGTGAAAAGGAGTGTATTGTAATTCTTTCTTTTGTTAACCAGGTCGACTCAGTTCATTGAACATGCTCACATTTGAGTTAGAAAATATAAAATTATTCCCTAGCTAAAACCTATGAGCTTAAGCTTTTGTATTAGATTTTTATTGTAGTCTTAACATGCTATCAGAGCTACATATCTCGAGTTTGAGACTTGGTATCCTCAAATTATCTCTAGCATAAGTGTTAAAAAAAGGGACATATGCTGAACTGAATTCATGTTGCAAAGCAAATAGGCTTGTGCACAAAGGGGTGTATAAAATTATTGAATTATTTCTGTGTCATAACATGTAAGCTTAAATTTTTTACATAGATTATTACTAGATATCTGATACACACTTTAAAGGAAAATAATGACGAGGATGGTTAGAAAATATTCGTTGATTTTGTTTATCTCATGAGTTTTTGCAGTCTTAGGACTTTCATTGTATTTAATGCTCTGTATATTTCGATCAGTTGATTGGGAGGACACCTATGATTTATCTCAACAATGTTATTGAAGGTTGTGTGGCCAATATTGCTGCAAAACTAGAATCAATGGAGCCTTGCCGAAGTGTCAAAGATAGGTAAGATTTTGAGCAAATGATTGTTGCCTTTTATATTGCATACTTCTGCTGTTGCACGTTTTATTTCTTTACACTATTCAGGATTGGATATAGCATGATAACAGATGCTGAAGAAAAGGGGCTTATTTCTCCAGGGAAGGTGAGCTTTTAGCTAGTATTTGACCACCTTTAAAGCTTGCAGTGCTTAGCACAGTCAATAAACCCATGAGGTTAAGCTTGTAGGTCACGGCCCAGAAGAATTTGTATTTTCTACACACTCTCTCACATGTTTTTTTTTTCTAATTTGCTTTTGCAATATTTTGTATATATCATTCTGTGACATTTTGCTAGAAATAATAGGGAGAAGTTAGGCTTGAACTTGGTACTTTTAGCTCTGATACAATGTTAAATTTTTTATTATCTACTTATCTAAAAGCTTGAGTCTTTTGTTTGACCCAAGAAGAATTTTTTTCTTACTAGCATCATAGTACATGTGAATGATTGTTCCAAATGCAGAGTATCTTGGTTGAGCCAACAAGTGGAAATACAGGGGTGGGTATTGCATTTATGTCTGCAGCAAGGGGTTACAAACTCATTGTAACAATGCCTGCTTCCATAAACCTTGAGAGGCGCATCCTTCTTCGAGCATTTGGTGCAGATATTGTTTTAACTGATATTGCAAAAGGTCTAAGAGGAGCCATCGACAAAGCTGAAGAGATAGTGTGTCAAACACCAAATGCATACATGTTCCAGCAATTTGATAATCCTAACAACACTAAGGTTATTACACAAGAATCATTTCCATTATCCTGTGAGCACTGCTTGAAGCAAATCATACTTGCATTTTTGTAGAACAGTTCCTTTCTACATTTGATCAACTTTTATTAAGATTACCATTTCAATAAACCACAGATCCACTTTGAAACCACAGGACCTGAAATATGGGAAGACACTATGGGTGGAGTTGACATTTTTATTGCAAGCATTGGAACAGGTGGGACCATCACTGGGACTGGTCGTTACCTGAAAATGATGAACAAAGACATTAAGGTTGATCTTTAGGACTTATCTTGAAGTTACTCCTGAAAGTCTTCTTTTGCTCTTTTAATGGATGTGGCAGATCGAAATTATTGTTTTTAATATGATAATTGTTTTTCATTTTTATTGCTAATAATCTTTTATTCCATCTTAATTTGTGCTATCAAATTCGATCAATAAAATTTTGTATTATCAAAGGTATAGCAGATATAATTGATGTTCTATAGATTTTCTGTATTTCAACAGGTACCTGCTTTCCATTTTAGTTGGATTTGCCTACTAATAAGATAAATATAATTGATGTTCTGCGTAGGCTGGTTTATTCTTTGCTGTTTGAGACAATTTCAAGATGTTGAATATTCTTGTAAATCTCTGGCCCGTCTCTATTATATACGGTAATTTAGCTTTAGTTTTGGCTTCATCTGTTGCAATGCCAAAGGTAAATTGAAGCGACTAGGTCTCACTTTTTTTTTATTCTGGTCTATTACTTTTCAGAGCTCTTATTTTCAGTTTGCTTTTCCGAAGCTTAACAGTTCTTGTCAGCAATAACATGTAAAAAAAAGGCGTCTTATATTTTATTTATGTCATTTTATTAGATTCAAAACTCTACTTTAGGATATTCTGAACTTGCTTAAATATGAAGTCATACATAAGGTTATATTATTCATGCTGAAATCCTACCAAAAAAATTTGCAAGAGAAGAAAGGTGTGGGATCAAGTAGACAAGCAAAGGATAACATGAGATAATAGAGGTATAACTTAGCAGCATCATGGTCCATCAATTACAGTCACCGAATCACCATCACAATGGTGGCCTATAATGCTTCCACTGTTCCTTGTCATCAAAATGTGCTTTTAATAGCAGCTAACTTACTTTTCTGCTGCAAGGATTATTGGTTCTACAAAAGAGTAGTGGCTTCAAAGAGTAGGTACAAAAATAAGAATCTTTGTGGGTTAGCTATAACAAGGTTACCCTTAACTATCAAACATGGGTTTGGTTGGTCTTACTTATGTGTAATCTGTGTGCTCTTCTTAACGTTTACTTCTCTAAAATGTTAAGATCGGGTGATTAAAGTCACCTACATATCCCTGATAATGTGAGTTCCTCACCTCAAGTAGTTTGCTTTGTGAAACTGGTCCCAAATGTCACATTTCAAAATGAAAGCAAAAGTGAAATTTTGAAAACTTTTTTATGCTTGTTTTCTTCTTTCATGTTTAGATAATTGGAGTTGAGCCTTCTGAAACTAGTGTCATTTCGGGGGACAATCCAGGTAATGAGGTAGTGATGTATGCATTGCTCATAAACAATATTGTGCAAGATCCTTTGTATTTACTCGAGTTTCATTATGCAGGTTACATGCCAAGTATTCTGGACGTCAGCTTGCTTGATGAAGTCATAAAGGTATTCCTTGTCAATTTGTGTCACTCTTTTATTTTCCTGAATAAATGGCTTTCTGTAGAGCTTGCAGATTTACTAACTATATGTTTAGGGCAACATATTCTCTCGCACTTAAATTTAGTTGTTAATAAGTAGGAAGACAGCTGGAATTCTACAGTAGCATCTGCTGAAATATCATATATTGTAGAAAGCTTATCCTTGATCATAAGAGAAGTCTAACTGTTACTCTATTTTATTCGTAGAAAATCTCAGTAAAACTTGTTAAAATTTGAAGAAATATATTGAAATACACATAGAGAATTTATATATGATAAGTTATAGTTTTAATATACAATTAATGGCTGTTACTCATAAGTTTAGGCTTTTGGGTTAATAGTTGTCCATCAATTATGTATTGGGTCCTACTTGTGCCTTGAGTCGATCTTATGGGTTGTGTAGATTATGCTCTTATGGGTCTTGCCTTTTCTGCCATACTTGAGAAATTACAATAGTGGGTGACTTCCGCTGTGCTTCCAGGTAGTTGAGTAGATTCTTGAGATGCATGCACTTAAATTGCCCGTTGAATGAGAAAAGATTTAATATACATGGATTCTTATGTTACAAGGAGATTTATTGGGATACACATAAAAATTTATTTCACATTAGATATTCAATACAAGTTGTAATGTTAATATACAATTGATGGTCTTTATCTATTAGTTTAGGCTTTTGGGTTAATAGGTGTCCATCAATTTTATGTTGGGACAAACTTGGGGTCCCCCAAAGTAACTCTCCTAAGAAAACATGTAGAATTTGAACTTTGATTTATAATTTTCTCAGTGAACATAGGGAAAATATTCTGCATATTGCATCACCGGATTTCAAGTTGTAAATGCCAGAGTTACAATGACCCATCTCTTTCCTGATAGGAGTATTTCAAATCTCTTAAGCTGATGTATATTATATGACTTGGGTTTCACTTTGTAAGACTCTTGACTAGGTAAAAGAGCATAATTTGGTGCTCATTGCTCTATTGTTGTCAAATCTTGGAAGATTTGATAAGCAACCATTCTTCTTCAAAATATAAACCCGTTATCTCTTGTGTTTAGTCTTCCCTGTCGTCTACATTCTGGACTATATGTACACACCCCCACACACATCCTGAATTTGCTTCGTGCAACTGAAGAAATGGTGTGGAAAAACGACCTGAGGACAATTGCAGGAGGAATGCTAATCACCTTGATTGGAAGTCTGCTGATATAATGTCATTGGAAATAGGTATGGGAACGAGTCGAGTTCGAGTGAGTTAGACTCTTACAAAGTTTTTAACTTTGACTCAAGTTTGATTTGAGCAAATTAAAAATCATTCAGTTTCGAACTGATTCGTGCGTAGTTGCTCTACATTTCAGAAAATCATATACATGATACGTTACTTAAATTTAAAGTAATGTGTATAATCTTTATTTTCAATCTATAACATATATATATCCACATTACATAACTTATATATATAGGTGTAGGTGAATTTTAAGGTGTTGGTGGATTTTTAGGTGGATCAATTCATTTAGAGTGAGTCGATAAGAATATTGAGTTGATTTCAAATTGAGTTAAATTTAAAGATTGTTTGTTTAGCCAGATTAAAATTAACTTAACTAGGCATGTTACATCACACATAAAATTTAATTCTAAAAATTAAGTATATTTTACATCATACATATAATTCAAAATAAAAAAAATAATTTTATTTCACATTCTACACATTTACCAAAATAATAATTAACTTATATCACATCTCTCACACTTCCCAACATAATGACTAACTTTATTTCACATCATTCACAACTTCCAATAAAAATATATTCATCCAAGTTTTATTTTAATTTTGTTAAAATTAATTTTTGCAAACAAACAGGTGAGTGAATGTAGAATGACTTTTGAGCTTCAAACATAATTGCTTGCTTGACGTTGAAAGGTGCTCATTCTCTGTAAGAGCTCTATGGTTGATCTATATGTTGCATGAACAGCTCTTGAAATTGTCACCATTGAACAAAAGAAACTTACGTTGCATGCTTGCAGGTGGAAGGAATATGTGATAACACGTTGATGCTTGAATGCCTGCTAATTTAATCATCATTGCTGCTTTATGTTGTTCCTTGTCAATTTTTTTGAACGAATACTGTTTCCCTTTTTTACTTTACCTGTTATGATCATGGTGGAAGACTAAATTGTTTTTTCTGTGTGATTTTCTTTTCATCTTGGAACTATTAGATTAGCACTGCTGAAGCTGTCGAAGTCGCAAGAACGTTGGCTTTGAAAGAAGGCTTGCTAGTAAGCATGTTTAGTTTCTTATTTCTGTAATGCAGATTATATTTCTCCCTGTTCAGCATAACAGCCTTCAAAATTTTCAGGTTGGTATTTCTTCAGGAGCAGCTGCAGCCGCTGCCATACATGTGGCAAGAAGGCTGGAAAATGCAGGAAAACTGATTGCCGTAAGGAGCATTTACTATTTTAGGCTTTTGTTTTTAATCTGTTCGTTAGGATTTATCATCTCAGTTGCTGGATTTCTAAATATAGAAGTAACAGCAGTCTTTATTGCACTGAGAAAACTTCCCTGAGCTAATATAGGAGTTCGCGAAATGCTTCAGTTTGGGTTGCATTCAGTACGAATTTGAACTTCAATCAAACTCAATTGTAGTCAAACACCAAATCTGATCAAATCTGACCTTGAGTAAAATTTAGGTCAAGGTGATTCAATCCTAGCCTTGTATGCTACAACCTTTCAATATAAAAGCTAATTTCATTTTCAACGGACAAAAAATTGTGATCCAAACCTTGCTTGGGTTAGGTTGAAACTTCTACATCCATATGTAACATTCATGCAACCATTGATCAAAGCTTTGCATATTTTCAATTCAGGCTGAATTCAATCTAAAGCATTTAGCTTGAATCAAAAGTTCAAAACCATCCAATAGCAGTCAGATCTATCAAAATGACTGAAATCGAACTAGAATTAGATAGGGAAAATCACAACCGTAGCACCTTAAACTATCTTATTTACATATTAAATATTTAATTTTTAATATTTACAGTTTGTACATCCTAAAGTGACAGCATGATTACTGTTTGATTACTATCCATGTTATTATTCCTCTTTTCTCTTGCACTATGAATGTGATATAACACAATCTCTATATTTTCTGAAACGATGGTGATACTAATAAAGAATGTAGAAAAAATGTATTTTGCATCGATATAATGTGTGCGATATGTTAATAATAATAATCAAGTGTTTTATATGTAAATAAAACTATTTATAGTGTAACCCATGTAATTGTTCAATGAGGTTTAGGGGTTTTGCTTCAATGTTATTATGATATTATGTTATATTATTTATTAAAAAAAATTGGTTTCATGACATGTTTAAATAACATTGAAAAATATTATTAAAAATAAATAAATAGATAACATTGAAAAAAAATTATAAAATGACTTCACTAAAATGACATCTAGATGTTATTCAAAGTTGTTTGTGGTAGAATGATTTTTTAAGGAAGAGAAGCTTGGGGATAATAAAAATGAATTAATAGTATTATCATTTTTACTAGAATAACTTTGAATCAAATATATAATAGTTTATAGGTTAATAGATATTTAAATAATATTGATATTTAGACAACACTATCACCTAGATTGTATTGCATGTCCCCTTGTTTATTTTTATTTAAGAGCCTATGTGTTCACATTACATCTCAGACTTGAAATAAATATAAACATTGCTGGAAGTTTTTTAGAGAAATTTGATGGCTTTTTACGCTCCAATCAAACCAATCCCACCAACATTGGGTTAAACATTCTATAATTTAAGCAATCTTCCTTCCAAATTTCGTGTAATAGCTTCAGCTTGGTGACAAATGATGATCTATGCAGGTTATTTTCCCCAGCTTTGGAGAGAGATATATTTCGACAGTTCTCTTCCATCCCATACATCAGGAGGTTCGGAAACTTCGGAGCAGATAGTGATCAATGCAAAAAACTGAGAACAAAGTCGGTGCAAATTAAGCCATTCCTGGCAGCCATTTCTGGTAAGTCTGTTGATCTTTGAGCTCAGATTCGGTAGTGAGCTCTCTGTGATCTTCTCACAGTTCGAGCTGCAGGCTTGATAGAGATTCTCATGTTTTTTTTTTTTCTTCAAAATAGTGAGTGATCATTTTGGCAATGAATCTGAGACGTTTTAATGTGCTGAGATTTTCAAGTCTGAGCGTAATGAATTTTTTCTTGGTTTAAGAGATGTTTTATTAGGGGGAAATAGTGATTGAAACATGCACATATTAGAAGATAAAAGTTCAAATATTCTTAAAGAGATATAACGGTAATGGTCTGATCCAATAAAGGTAGGTTGATTGCTGGTGTAATATCTCGTGATCCCAATGTAGAGGTATTGTCTATTTTGATTTTTAAGGAACTGCATGCTTGAGTATTTTCTAGGAGATCACCCATCCCAGTACTACTCCAGTTCAAGCACTTAACTATAGAGTTTTTCATCATTAACACCTCTACCATTGAAATTACGTTATCTACTTATACAGCTTAGGGTCTCCCTCCTTTACGATGTGGGACAATTCATTCTTGTGACTCTCTCACCACTTTTTATCGGCCTAAAAGTCTGCCAGAAGCTGCACTTTACCTCAATGATTTCTTTCTTTTAGGACATCATCTAGTAATCACTTCCCGCCTTCTTCAGCCACGGGCATCACAGCTGGAGCCTCGGGCTCAAATAATGTGCAGTTTTTAGTAGGCTTTTAGGGCACCAATATCCTCCATATTTTATGAGCAAGATCCTATGTTACATTTCGCTAATTTTTCATGGTGTGCTTAGGAGACAATTATTCTTGTCTGGTATTTGAACGTATACTTTCTCTTTTTTTTTGGATAATAAAGCATGTAGTTTCTACTATATTCTCGTTTGGTTCGAGTTTTTTTTTGAACAAGAGAAAAAAAATATTTTATTTTTTAAGTTTAATGAGAGAGAATTTTATTTTAATATTAGAAAGTGTGTAAAATGTTAAATACTTTAAATTCTAATTTATCATCTGCTATATGTTGATGTATATATATAAGATATTTTTACATATAATGTAAAATTATATAAGGTCTGTTTGTTTGTAAGGTTAAAATTAAACTTGAATAGAAATATTTTTTTATTAAAAATTATGAATGATGTGAATTAAAATTAATTATTATGTTGGGGTGTGTGAGGGATGTGATATAAAGTTAATTGTTATTTTAATAATATGTGTAAGATGTGAGATAAAATTAATTTTTAATATTAAATTTTATGTGTAATGTGATATGATTGATTAAAATTAAATCAGTTTAATTTTAAATGGACAAATAAATGGGGCCATAGTGTAGGTTTTATGAAAGAATGTTTGTAACATAATATATCAAAATTTTTGCATAAATGTTTATTTTTTAAAGGGAACATCCTTGCTTTCAAGTAAACAAATTAGGGCCTTTGGTAGACACGATAATAATAAAAAATTATTTTTTATTCTATTATACATTAATGTTAGCATAAAAAAGCTCATTTTATATTACATTTTAAACCGATTTTGATAAATCGAAAAAGATTTTATTTTATACCCTGTGTAATTATTATCAGCATTACTAATTATTTTTATTTTTATATAAAAAATCACAAATTTGTTTGGCAATCTCTTTTTTCCAACCAATTTCCCCAAACAATATAGTAACTGATTTCCCTAATATTTAATACTTCATATATACTTTTGAGTTTGATTTAGATCATATTTATTTTAAAATAATTTTAAAAATAATTTTGAATAGGATTCTTCCAAATTTTAATTCATTATTTGACTCATTTTTTAATCAAATATCAGTTTGAGATTGTTCTATTCAGTGCTGCTCATGGTTGAGGTTGCATTTGTTCAAGTTTGAGCTTAAAGTGTGATTTTTTATGTTAATTTTAAGTTGAATATCTGTTATTTATATGAAAAGCTAAACAAACTTTAAACGATTTCAAATTGATGAAAAATCTTAAAAATTTAATTTATTAGCTTTGTACATAATTGCTCGATTATAAGGCTACTACAGAAGTGTTCTATTTGTTCATTTTTTAACTCTAAAGAATATTTACTATCGAAAAAAAAACTCTAGAGAATATTTGCTATAAAGAAAAAACTCTAGTGAATATTGATCGCCATAAAGAAATACTCTATTATTTTTCATTTGGTATTGATCTCTATTAAAGACATGTATAAAAAATGCACGATATCATTTTCCATGAATCTAGTTATTTAAATCTATTTTTTTTGAGCCAAAACTTAGGCACTGTTCTTTTAAATGGTTTTTAAAAGAGATGATTTTCATAAGGAATTATGTTTTGAAATACAATTTAAATTTTTAAAATGAAAATGGTAGGTTTAATACTTTGGCCTTGTTTGGCTCGAGGACCAAAATCAAGACTAAAATGATACTAATTTAAAAAATAACAATAATAAATAAATTTTTTTAATCATTCTACACAAATTTTAGTATAAAAAAAATATTATTTTACTTTACATACTCAATAATTTTCGATAAAAAATTAACTTTATTTTATATCCTAGACTAAAATACTCGATTAGAATATTTTGGTCTAAGATATGAAATAAAGTAGATATTTTTATTAAAATTTATTGAATATGTGAAGTAAAATAATATTTTTTTTTATATTAGAACTTGTGTAGAATAATTAAAAAAATTATTTATTATTATTATTATTATTATTATTTTAAACTAGTATTATTTTGGTCCTGATTTTGGTCTTGACACCAAACAGAGCAAAGCAACTAATAAAGTGTTGTATTTCAATATTAGTTGAAGTTTTGTGTTCCACAAAAAACCAAATAATGGATGATAGATTTTGAATTCCAATTGGGATGAATATCATCTGGATCTCAAAGTTGAGATTTGATATCACGTAAGACTATGAATTTAAAAATCTATCTTTTGTGATTCTAAGCATTTTTAAGGTTTCAGTTTGATTTTTAAAATTTTCTAAAACTCAATCGAAACCTAGAAAATACAAAAAAACAAAACAAATACATCAAGCATAATAACTGCAATCCTCAGTGGAGATCATTTATGCAATAATCAGGTGAGAGAGATGTATCTTTATTTCATCCTAGATCAACTATGTAAGCAAAAAAAGGTATAAAATCGACCGCCTTGTTACAATTTTGAATACATTTGTAACTCTGCGCCTCAAAAAAGGCACTCAAAAAACTAAAGAACTCAGGCAACAAGCCGCGCTTCCAACAGTAGCAATCAATCAACAATCCATACTTTAGCAACAATCAATAAAAATCTAATGAATCCCTTAATTGTCACATTAAGCATTTAATTTACAAGAATATTATAGCCTGTATGAGCCATTCCATGAATAATCTCTGCTTGTCTGCATTCCACTGTTTTCATTTGTTCTTTCTCCAAAATAGTAAGAACTTTGCCTGTCCCATGTCAACTTGAGATTAATTAATTTCTTCCATCAGAGAAAAGGATTCACCAGAAATCATTGCATGAACAACTTCCATTTACGAATTTGTGAAATCTGATACGATCCCTTACAATAATCTCCCTCTCATATTCCCTGCTTATAATCTTCGTCACTTCATGGCAATCACTACAAAATCTAAGGTTCTTCACCACCCGAATCGCAGTGGGCGCCTTAGTCTTCAACAGACCAAAAGCTATAGCAAGCCTTTCGCTGTGCTCACAAAGAGCATTCTGTTTTTCTTCATCATCGACGTCATGCAGAACTGATGAAATCCATGGTAGGTGACCAGAAAGTCTAACCCGTCGCGAAATGTCCTTCAGTACTACTCTAATCTGCTTGATCTCTGGATGAGAATCATCACCAACAATGAAATCATGCACAAAACCATTGATTTCCATGGAGCTGCAGCCCGGAAGAACTCGAATACCACTATCTTTCATCTTCTTCCTCATGTAGCTCACCTTGTCCCACTGGGAATTAAGTGCATATATGTTCGATAAAAGCACATAGTTCTCCGCATTTAGTGGTTCTAACTGAAGGAGATTACGCGCTATAATCTCTATCTTATCATGAAATCCACTTTTCTTACATCCCATAAGAAGTGTTCTCCAGATTACAGCATTTGGTTGAACAGGCATTCTACTGATAAATGAGTACGCTTCCTCAAAAAGGCCAGCTCGACAGAGAAGATCTACCATGCATCCATAATGTTCCATTAATGGTGAAATGCCAAATTCATTCATGGTTGACCAAAACCTTTGCCCATCACTTACAAGACCACTATGGGAGCAGGCGGATAGAACGCCAAGGAAGGTTACATGATTGGGCTCCACCTGAAAAAGAAGATTGTAAAAGTTAGAAAACAAGGATGAACTCAAAATTGAAAGGTGATTCCCATATCACGATTTGTGTTCTTCCTTGCAAAATAAATGCCATAATATTTAACAAAAAAAAAAAGAATTCATTTTAGAGAAAAAAGGGAAGAAGTCCGGTTAGGGCTGTAAATGAGCGAGCATTCGATGAACATCTTGATGCTCTACTCAATAAGAGCTCATTCATGCTCTGTTTGTTAATATTATCAAACAAGCTTGAACATAATTTTAAAAGCCTGATAGGTAAAAGAATGATTTTAACTAGCATTCGGCTCGTTAATGTTTGTGAGCAGTTCGTGTTAAATTTATAAACAAGTTTGATTATAAGGTTCGATATAATATTTTTTTAGAGATTTTAGTATAACTTATTTATTAATAAAAAAATCAAAATCGTGAAAATGAGTTTGTTCATGAGCACATTAATATCCTTGATATATAAGCTTATTTATAATTTTCGTGTTTGTGAATTCAGATATATATATGAGCCTATTCGTGAATACATTAATGAGCTCGTTCGCGAACCATATTAACCATGCTCAAACATGTTTTTATGTTTGCGAACTCAAACCAAGCTCGAAATCAAGCTTGAGCTTGATTTTAATAAACGAGCATGAGCTTGAACATACTACTAGTCGGCTAAACTCGGTTCATTTATAGTGTTAGGTCCGGCCCTTAATGAATACAACTTTTTGAGGTTCTTGACAAAATGACAAGCTTATACAACAATAGACAGCAAGTCAATTCCAAAATAATTGAGAACAAGTACATAGTTTTGCAAATTCAACACAGTTTAAAGCATTATTCTCTCCAATTGCAAGTGAATCAAAGAGCCATATCTAATGACCACAAACAAGGACATTTTTCGCCTTCTCTCCCTTCTTTTGTCTGTCGAGACTTCAACCATCTCCTCACATTTGCATGAGCCTCTAAAGGTCGATGATAAAAATAAGTTTCTCCAATCAGCTTATTCTGTGAACTCCAATCAGCTCATTCATGGCCAATCATCAATTTATACATTAACTTCTCTGCTTTACTAACCTATACTAGCCTCCTTCAAGTTATCAATTGTAACGGTCATACCAACTATCTCCTAAGTGATTGCATTTCTTGTTCAATCCAATCAATTATGAAAAATCATCAATATATACATGACATCTCCACTCTATACTAAACTTTGCCATGTAATATCTCAGTAACCACTCACATTAGCATAATTGGTTTGATTATTCCGTCTCTATTTTGTGATTAGCATCCTTCTCTATATTATTAATATTGTGGAATATCAACTAAAAGACGTAAAATTTAGCAGAGTTTGATTATTTTTCAATCTAATGTCACAGCATCATCACCTCTCGGTTTAGGGTCACCAGAATGACAAGCTTAAACACCAAAAAAAAAAGTCATAGGACTTCGCCCATAAATTTTACTAGAATCATGGAGACAGTACGGGGAAAACAAACTATAACAAAAACCAAAGCATCTTTTTTGTAAGAGTTGCATGACAAAGTTAAAATATAGCTTCTCACAGACCTTTGATTCCAACATCCTTGAGAAGAGCTTCAGAGCATCGCTTACGAGCCCATGAGTTGCAAAGCCAACAATCATTGTGCTCCATGCCATAGTGTCCCTCTCAAGCATCTGATCAAACACCTCCTTCGCCTTCCCAATCAAACCGCACTTGGCATACATATCCATCAATGAAGTACTCAACACAAAATCAGCTCTTATCCCCTGCCTATCAACAAATGCATGGACCCATCTTCCTAAATCCAAAGCTCCAGCCTTTGCGCAAGCCGAGATGACGCTAACCATGGTCACCTCATCTGGAGAGACGCCAACTTCTTGCATCTCTCTAAACAGGCTTAAAGCTTCATTCACCATTCCGATCCTTGCATACCCACTGATCATCGCACTCCAAGCAAACAAATTCTTGTTGGAGATCTCATCAAAAACATGCCGAGCAGAAGCAATTTCCTCGCATTTACCATAAAAGTTAAGCAGCCCAGTCTGAACAAAAGGACTCGAATCAAGCCCATACCTGTAGGCATGACAGTGGAGCTGTCGACCTTCAGCAATGGCAGAGATGTTTGAGCAGGCTTTCAGGACAAAGGCAATGGTGAAGCTGTTTGGGTTTGCAAAACCAGAGAGAACCATTTGCTTGTAGAGTGATATGGGTTCCCGGGACTGATTATGGAAGAGGTGCAAGCCCCTGATCATGGAGTTCCAAGAGAAGACATTTGGTTGGGGAATAACGTCGAACAGGCGGCGGGCATACTCGATATCGCCCGAGGGAGAAAGGGCACAGAAGCAAAGAATTTTAGACATGGAAAATTTGAAGGAAGGAGAAGAAGAGGAGAGGAATGGGTTCCTGAGCAAATTGCCGTGGATTTGCCGGAGGAGCTTCATGTTTGGGCATTTATGGAGAAGGAAAGCTATTCGATCCTCGATCTGTTCTTCGCGGAGAGAAAGGTGATGGGTGTTATAGGTTTTAGGAGCTACTGATGTTGGATTTCTATAGCAGATCGAGTGGAAGAAGAGCTTATGCTTAGAGTGAACTGATGAACAGAGCATCTATTTCTTTACCGTAATGAACCGCAAGGAAGAGCAACGGTCAACGATATTGAATCATAAAGGAGTAAATGACAAATTGATCCTGAGATCTGAAAATGTTTTCTTATTAGTCCATCAGTTTTGAATAATTTCATTTTATTCTTCAAGGTGAGAATTTTATTTCGAATTAGTCCTTTCATCTTTCCATATGCCAAATCTGAAAGTAATTTACTGAAAACTTTTATTCAAGTTTTGTTGAAAAATAATTTTTTAATGAAAAAAATTTAAATCGTTGCTTTGATCTAAGTCATCTATACGACACATTATAGTCCAATTTACTTCTCCAATAAGCTACACACCCAATTATTGCCCCCGTAGGCATCGGATCCGTAAGGTCCAATGGTCCAACATTCAACCGATTAGCTCAACTGGATGCTTCGACTCTTTCAAAAACTTAGCTTTACTAAGTTAACAAACCCCGAAAAGGAAATTTAGTTTCATGCTATCTCAAATCTATAAATATAAGACTTATTCTCTCGCCAACTTCTCAAGGCATTTGATTTATTTATCGTGCAGTTGCTCTAAGAAATGGAAGAACGACTTCTTAATATCTCGGTAGGAAGTCAAGAAGTAGAGTAAAAATCTTTTTTCTTCTTTTACGCTCTATATCAACTCAATGATGTAAGAGAATTTCTTTACATATAAATTATTGTGTGTTCATTTAATTTGCCTTCTTAATTCTTTTTATTTTTATTTTCAGCTTATTATACTATGGTTCGAATTTAATATTACATAAAATAATAAATATTAACTATTACATTAAAAGACCATAACCAAGTAACCATACAATATAAATATAATCAATAATTAATTTAATTAAGGTCTGTTCTCGTAGAACCTGTCTGAATCGTTCAATTCTAGTAAATTTGAAACTAAACCTAAACCGAATCAAATTGATTAGCTTCGTTTAGTTTCAAATTTATTTTTAATTCTTCGAATATATTTGCACACCTTGATTGTAGCAGCATTAATACTATAGTACTCTTCTCGCAGAACCGAAGAACCATTCTTTTTTCTTGCTCCGTTTATCATTTGATCCACAATCTCCACCTAGGTGTATTTTCTTCCAATTCTCAAATATTTTTTATTAATTGATTGAAATTTGAAATAAATTATCATTTAGATTACTCAATTTATTAAATAGGAGAAGGCTTTTTTAAGGGCATTTACATACATAACAATTTATAATACCATATTTACATATTACACACTAATTTTTAAATATAACACTATACATACAAGATATTATACTCCACATATTTTTTTAGATTTTAAAATATAATATTTAAAAAATTACGATGTGTATATTATAATATTTAAAAAGTAAGTGTGAAATATATAATTGTGATAGTATGGAGTGTTATTTACGTAATTATTTATTTTTTTAATGAAATTTAATTTATCTGAATGCTTATTTTTTTATAGCATTAGAATAATGAACTTGAAATTTAGAGGTATTTGTTATAGTATTATCTTAATATTATATTATATTATTTAGATATCACAATATCTAGATGTTATTATTTAAATAAAATTTCATAATTTTTTATAAGATTATTTGCACATATTATTAAATTAAATATGTTTTCTTTGAATCAAACTTAGCATAGCAACACAATCCCACGATAAATCTCACATAAACATAATATAAATAAGATTGAAATCACAAGCTAACGAGAAAACATAATATGAATCAGAGAAAAATAGATGAGAAAGATGAACACGTGAAATTTTAGATTTGAGAAAAACCATGACCGCACGAGAAATAAATGCACCATTCTTTTGGAATCTCTTGTGAGAATACTTGTCAATCTCACATTCTACCACACTATCTCGTTTGGTTCGAGGTAAGTTATTTGCCCAATACAAATTTCAACTATAAAAATCAATTTTATTTCACATCCAATGCGAATACGAATATTAGAATGAAAAGTATTTCATATTTTACATACTTTCTAATAGTAAAATAAATTTCTCTCCCATTAAACTTAAAAAATAAAATAGTTGTGCAGTTTTTACTACTGGTAGAAGGAGAAATGAGTTCTACAGATCTCTTTGATATTTTAAAGCATGATTGAAAGAATAATTGTTGGATGCCCTTAGAAGATTTAGGTGATGAACCCTGGCCTTCTTCATAAGTTGCAATGGCTCGCTGTCTTACTTTATTTCACATCTTGTCCACTTTTCAATATTAAAATAAAATTTTTTGATATTAAATTTAGAAAGTAAAATATTTTTTCTCTTATTTAAAAAAAAAACGTTCGAACCAAACGAGGCTAAGAGAAGTCTAATTCGTGACGTAGGTGCCTATGATATAAAGAACAAAACTTTTGCGAACTTTTTCCCTTTAGATTGTATCTATTTCTTGTTTAGTTTAATCTCGTAATGAGATAATGTATATAATGGAGGAAGGATGTTATGATTTTGATTAAATTTTCAATTTTTCATTCTCTAAGGCCCTGTTTGGCGCGATGACCAAAATAGGATCAAAATAGTAGTTTAAAAAATAACAATAATAATAATAAATAAATTATTTTAATTATTCTACACAAATTTTAATATAAAAAATTATATTTTACTTCACATACTCAATAATTTTTAACAAAAATATAAACTTTATTTCACATCTTAGATCAAAATACTCGATTTGAATATTTTGGTCTATGTTAAGTAAAGTTGATATTTTTATTTTAAATTATTAAGTATATAAAGTAAAATAATATTTTTTATATTTGAATTTGTGTAAAATGATTTAAAATATTTATTTATTATTATTGTTATTTTTTAAATTAATACCATTTTGGTCCTGTTTTGATCATCGCGCCAAACAGGGGACACTTTAGACACTGATAACAAGATGTGTTTTTCTTGAAGAATTGGACCTATAGTGATGAACTCTTGTGCAAATGTGCTTAAATAATACTATGAATTCATTTTCACCATGAATTGCTTGTTATATGTTTATTATTGAGAATTGCTGGAGCCACTAAGTTGTACTCTGTGATAATTCACAAATTTTTGGTGTTTTAGAGCAATTATATCATAATATCTCTTTAAAATATCAGCATTCAAGCAGTGTAACACTTGCTACATTGGAAATAGGATGATCAATCCTAACAGACAGAACAAAAGCAAAAGCTAAATGCAGTAAACGATCCTCATTGTTAAAATGTGATTTGAATAATAATTAAATAATTCAAATTATAAGGATTATTTGTTAGGCTGTTAAGATTTTTATGGGAATCAGATACATGATTTAT
This sequence comes from Apostasia shenzhenica, assembly GCA_002786265.1. NCBI lineage: Eukaryota > Viridiplantae > Streptophyta > Magnoliopsida > Asparagales > Orchidaceae > Apostasia > Apostasia shenzhenica. The sequence continues at coordinate 1,853,020 of KZ452014.1, read as the reverse complement.
TATAGGCTACTATTATAAATACGGGACGATCAGGTAAGCTGCAAAAACGGGGATTATCAGGATTTCTGGTGAATGGCTGCAAGTTCTCAAGCTTCCTCTTGGGAAACGTGAATAGGTGTTTCGCTTAGGTATTTTCAGCAGTAATTTCTCTTGGATCTTCTTCGTCGGCTACGGAGGTGATTTCATAGGAATCTGGAGGCAATCATCTGAGGCCCAAGGAGTGATTGGATTGTCTAAACTGAAAGAAGAAAAGATCCAATTTTTGTATCTCGTCTGAGATCGAGAACCAAATGATTGGTGTAAGGTTCTCTTTCTATCTGATTTTCTACATAACAAAGTCTCTCTCTGCTCTCCCCGTGGATGTAGGAGGAATACCTCCGAACCACGTAAATCTGGTGTTCTTGTGGTTGCTTCGTTCTTTTATTATCATTATTTCTCATACTTATCTGGCACGATTTATTTGACTAACTACACGCCCGGCGATTCGAATTTTCCGCTGCGTACTATTTCACAACATCTGCAGTCAGTTTTTCTGCATTTTTCGGCCTCATGCTATGAGGAAAGCAGCAGCAGCAGCAGCTCCCGGAGATCAAAGCCACCCTGGAGAATCTGAAGGTAGTTAAGTTGAACTCATGAGACAAACAGAAAGCACATTAGATAAATAAAAATCAAAATGCTTATTGGTTAGCCTTTTTTCAAAGCTAATGTTCTTGCAACTTTGACAGCTTTAGCAGTGCTAATCACATAATCATAAAAGACACGATGAAAAAAGAGAAAAAGAAGTATCATGCTTCATAAGAGTTGCAATTGTAGAAAGAACTGTGTATAGTTCAAAAGAGCCATCGTAAAGCAAAAAGACGATAAATCAACTAGCGACAGTTTCAAGAGCTGTTCAAGGAACAGAAAGATGCACGTAATAAATACGAGTTCAACCCAAGCTTAGAAACTATAACTCAAACCATGAATGATACTTAAGGAGCAGAGATTAGGATTTTATAAACCACACAAAACAGGAGCAAGGATTCAATTGGGAAATAAGAAATGTTAAACTTAGCAAAAATCATGAAAAATAGAGACTAGAAACTCACAACCCTCAAGCAACAAGAAGCAACAAGTGTCGATACTAAGAACACAATTTATAGAACAAGTAACCAACCTTAAAACTGAGAGGATCGAAGCGTGAGGTTTCTCCGATCATATCGAGAAGTAAGAAGAACACAATCTATGCCGTGGTCATGGATTGGATTTAGATCATTAACCCCAATCCAATCCAGCTTTTGATTTAATTCGAATGTTATTCAATTAGATTTGCACTAAGGCCGATCCTATTCGAATTCAACCCATTATTCATAACTAATTTTTTCAATATATAAAAAAGTAAATTTCAAGGTAACTTAAAAATTTGTAAGTGATTTTCATCTCGCATATTTTGAAGAAGTATTATATTTTTTTAAATAACAAATTTTATTTTAATATTATGATGTGAAATGAATTTATTTTATTATTAGAAATTGTATTAGATATTATCATAAAAAATATTATTTTGATTGAAGTATTTATAGGATCTGAAATAAAATTAAATTTTAAGATTAAAATTTATATATTAATTATGTAAAATAAAGATAATTTTTAATATTAAAATTTATTTATAATATAAAATTTATTTAAAATATTAATGAAATATAGGAAGGTGAGATTAAATTTATTTTTTATTATTAACTTTTTAATTTTTTTAAAATAAATTAATTAATAATAATTTAAAAATAATATAGAAATTAAATTAAATGCCATCTAAATAGCAAATATTCTCTATTAATTACTAAATTCTTATCTAAGTTTAAGTAGCTAAGATCACTCCTTATAATTTTTTGTCAAGTCTTCTTTGGTCTCCTTCTTCCTCTTTGTATATGGGCAAGATCCAATACTTCGATTTTTCTAACTGGTGCTTCAATCGGCCTACGATTTATATATATGGCCAAACCATCTAAGCTAACTTTCTCTATGTTTATCTTCAATTGGTGTAATACCAACTTTCTTTCGAATATACTTATTTTTTATTCTAACCTTTCGCATATATCCACACTAAAAAAATAATAATAATAATAAATAAATAAATTTTTCGTGTATATCAACTTTATTTTATATCCTAAATCAAACTACTCGATTCAAGCATTTTGATCTAGGATTTGAAATAAAGTTAATATTTTTATTAAAAATTATTAAATATGTGAAATAAAATAATGCTTTTTATATTGAAATTGAATGATTAAAAAAACTTATTTATTGTTATTATTATTATTATTATTATTTAAATTAGTGCTATTTTGATTCTCGCGCCAAACAGCGTCTTAATTTCATGAATTAAACTTAATGTGATGGTTGACCAAGATCATGAATTAAATATAAATTAAAATAATTGAAAATACTATATAAATCTGTACATTCTACTTAGGATTGTAAAAATCAGATCGGACTACTTGGATCAACATGAACCAGTAGAACATACCCGATGATCTGATAAAATTATAAAGAATTATTCTATTTATAGATTAATAGAATATATAAATTTATTATTTTGAATCTTTATCATTCTTTTTATAAATATTATTATACTTAGGCATGTATATAATAAATATTGTAATTATCACGTAAATTTTAAGTCTAATATATAATATTAAATATATAAAATTACTAGATTTTTATTAACAGACATCTAATTTTTGCAAAGAAAATAATTTCAAAGTGAAAAAACACATAAAATTTGGAATAACTGAAATAAAGTTCTCTTGGATTGAGACTAAAATGAAATTATTGAAAATTTACAGGCTAGGAAAAACAAAAGTCTTACTTAAGGGACTGAGAAGTAATTTAGTCAAATCAAAATTAGATAGTGAAAATAAAATTAATGATTTTTTCAAAAGAATAAAAACTTTTGACCAAGCCAAACCTTACTTTATGTGGGATTATTTTACTTAAGGGGAAATATAATTTAAGTCCTGAGGTTTGAGTCTAATATTAAGTAGATTTACTATTTTAAAAATCATATAATTAAGTAGTTTTTTTTTCACTTAATTTAATATTTTTATACTTTTGAATAAATTTATATTTAAATTAAATAATTAAACTTAAATAACAAAAATCATGCAGGAGGCTTGCGTTCAATGGTATATCAGTGATGCCGGCCCACGTTGAGGTAAAAGTTGGGAGAATAAAAGTATTTTTTATTATTTTATTGTAATATCTCGTGATCTTAATATTATGTATTAAACGTTTTGGCTTTAGAAAAACTATGTTACTTGAGCACTTCCCAGAAGGCCACCCATCCCAGTGCTGATCCATCTCATGTACACTCAACTATGGAGTTTTTTTAAAGCCAAAGCGGACAATACCTCTATATTGGGATTACGGGATATTACAATATCGTATCAGAGCCGACCTTCCGCAATACGATGTGGTTCGAGGATGAACTAGGTGGAAGCTGGTGGGCTTGTGACGCCCGTGGCCGAAGAGGGCGAGAAGAATTCGTCGGGTGATGTCCTAAGAAAGGGGAATTACTGGTGTAGAGTGCGATTCTTAATAGGCATCTAGGCTGAATAATGAGTGGTGAGAGGGGCAAAGAAATGAACCGTCCAACATCGAAAAAAGGAGGGAGATTCTGAGCTATATAAGCAGATAACATAATCTCAAATGATAGAGACAGGACAAAACTGTGAGGCTAATAATAGAAAATTCCATAGTTGAACGTATTTGGGCTAGAATAGCACTGGGGCTAATGATGAAAAACTCTATAATTGAGCAAGTCACGCAGTTTTTCTAAAGTCAAAGCGGACAATACCGCTACATTTATATTTAAATATTTAATTATTTAAAAGATATAAAAAATATGAAGTTTAAAAAAATATTTAATTAAAATATTAATATTAGAAGAGTTTTTAAAATTATGAAGCTATTCAAAATCTCAAGGAGCCTCACGATATTTACCCTTTAATTAACTTTTCAATAGATGCCAACTGCAGCATCCTTCACCAAAAAGTCAGATAACAACAATTAAATGTTTTGAATAATTATTTATTTAACATCAATATCATAAAAAAAATTGACTGCTTTTATTTATTACGTCTTAAAATATTTATTTACATAAAAATTAATTTTTTATATCACCTCCTTTTTCTCCATCATATTATATACATGAGATTATGTCATAAATATGACTACAAATAACGCAAAATGTCACAAATTTATCAATTGAACCACTTTAGAGTTTATTGTGTACTTAGAAATTCAAACTTTCTGAATTCTTAGTGTTTGATTTTTAAATAACTGTTAAGACGAGAAACAATCAGACTTTTTATGCGAAAAACTGGCTGAGCGGAAAAACCACGGTTCCTTTCGGGGAGACTTTTAAAAATCACTAGAATCACTCTTTTTTGGGGTTACAGTAAGGAAGCTGAGTGGATTTTGGGTAGAAGTATTTTCTTGGGTCCAACCTCTCTGGTTTTTTCCGTTACAGTGAGGTATTTATATCTTGGTCTACTCCGTAGAGTCATTTCAGCAGGATGGACTTCAGTTCTAGTGACGGCCCATCAATGTCCGCAGGGGGGGGCCACTCCTTGGCCCTTGCTGTACGATATACGGATGGTACGATCTGACAACGAGAGAGTCCATACCTCTTGAAAGCAGTATGGTCACCGATGCTTCGCCAGGCGCCGGTCAGCTCTGGTCCTTCTTGTTCGTCTCGGTCTTTTCGGCGTCTGTTGTTCGGGGTGATACTTTTTTATGTTCAACGTCGAGCACTCGTGCCGTTGATGCCACGTAAGCTTCCACGTGTGCTGTCCAGATGATGGAGCGTAGATCCAGATGCAACAATAACTTAGTTTTTTTATGATATGTATATATTTATTTCTGTGTAGAATTAAAATTGAATTCATTTTGTTAATGAATATTAATTCAATTATGACCTAGTTCACGGCAATAATTACATTTGACAAAGCCAAATTAATCATTCTTTAATAAGGATTATTTTATTTTACTATTTCAAAATTAGATATTTCTTGTCGATCTGCTAGCATCATTTTTTTATTTTTTATTTGGAGAAAGATCTGTAGGAATCTATGTAAATATATTAATTTTATTTGTGGAAATCTTAATTGACTTCAAAATAATAAATTTTTTATTGATTTCTTTAGAGTTTTTTACGAAAATTTATAGCGTTATTATTACTAGAAAAAGAAAGAATCGATTTAACTCCTATGTTATTACCATTTAATTAATGAAGTATTTTTTTAAGTAAATTTTCCATCATATGTTACGTGTAACTAATATATTTATTAAAAATATTCTTTTTTATGTGTCTTTTAAATCTACCCTACTTATATGTTCAAATTCATTTTTGCTCATATTATTTAATTTGAATTTAAGAAAATTTTACTCTAAAGCTCAGTTTAGCATAAAGCCCAAAATAGTACTAATTTAAAAAATAATAATAATAATAAATAAATAAATTTTTATTATATTTTACACAAAATTTAATATAATTTTTTTTAACATATTTAATTATTTTTAATAAAATTAAAATACTTAATTCTAGTATTTTAGTTTAGGATGTGAAATAATTATATTAAAATTTATGTAGAATATAATAAAAATTTATTTATTATTTTATTTTTTTTAATAGTAATATTTTGGTCTTGATTTTGAGTTAAATATGTGGTGGTGATGGGATTAATTAGCACTCAAGTAGGGTTTGATTATTTATAAGTAATAATTGTCATATATATCAACAGTAACATTAATAATTAATATTGATATTGAGCAAATATGATTGATTGTGAAAATTTAAACATCATACTGTTTAACTTGCAGATATATACATTTGGATGTTATATTCATATCTTTCCCAAATTCTGAATAAAATAATTTTGCTGTGTACATATTTTATTTCATTTTTTGAAGTTAAGCCAAATTATATATATATATATATATATATATATATATATATGTTATCTCCTTGATGAACAATGCTAGTTGTTTAAATAAATTAATCAAAGTTATAATCATGAAAAATATTTCAGAGGAGTTTTTAATTAATATGTCCTTTGAATAAGTCAAAACTTACTAATTTTCAGAGTATAAATAGCACCCCAAAGAGGCAATTAAGCTATGGATCAAGCTTAATTTCTAGCTAATTAAGACTAATACTTCTCTGATTAGTCTCTCTAATATTTGTGGTAATAAGCAATGGATTTCTCCAAGAGAATTTTCCCAGCTCTCCTCCTCATCATGCTCATTTTTCAGGCCTCAGGTAGTAAATTATCTCAATTATATATTTGTGTGCATTAATTAGTTTCACGTTCAATAATAATTGCATGCTGACTTATAAAATAAAAATATATATATAAATTACATGATGAGAAATTAGTATTCTAAAAAAAATTTAAAGAAGTTCAATAGAAGTTCAAGTAAGAAGAGTTAGACTGTTAATGAATCTTGCTCATGTGAAAAAAAAGAGAGAAAAATAAAAAAAATATAACAAAAAATATAAAGAATAATTTTATATATATACATTTGGAGTTAAATTAAAAAATTTTGTTTAGTAGAATATAATAGAAATAAACAATTCATGTAGTCAATCAACTTAGTGAAACAAAATTTTAGTTGTAATTATTATTGTTATTTCATTTTCAATTATATATTTCAAATTAAATAGACATGAATAAATACTTTTAGCAATATTTAGGATTTTATAAAAAGTCAAAATATTCAATCAAAATAAATATAAATAATATGAAGAGAAATTAATCAATTTAAAGCAAACAGTCATAGCTCTTAATTTCAGTTGAACATGATAATATGAAATGATGATACAGAAAATAACAAATAATTTTGTTAACATCTGATTAAAATTAAATAGAACTTAGAATTATATGCCAACAACGCAAATAACCACTTAGAACATGCATATAGAAAAACCAACACAAATTTATATGCTAGCTCATTTATATTAACCAACCAAATAAATATTTCAGTACTAACTAATTAGGTAACAAAAATGATATATATGAAGCATATTTAATTAAAAATTTATGGGATAATTACCTACATGCCACACAATTTAGTTTTATTTATGTCTTACCTATCTATTCTTAGTTAATTACGCTTTACACACTCAAAACATTACAAAATCTTATATACACACATTTGAGTTAAAACTTAATCAAATTCTATTTGAAAAAAAATATTCTATTAGTAAATCATTAACATTATATTTTTACTGTTAATGGTACATATTTTTCTCTTCCTCAATACCACACTAAAGCACTGATTTGTTCTAAGATTAATTCACGTCGCGAATGTCTCCTTCCTTTGCAGCCACCTAAACATTAAGGTTTTAGGATTTTCACTCAAAATATATTTAAATATCCTTAAAATAATATGATGAACGGCTCAGATTTTTTGTAATGTAATTATAATTAGGTTATTGAAAAATTATGATTACTCATTATAATAGAAATAAGTTAAAATGTGTGTATGTAAGATTTTATAATGTTTTGAGTGTGCATAGCGTAATTAACTAAGAATTAATGATAAGTCATAAATAAAACTAAATTGTGTGGCATGTAGATAATTATCCCAAAATTTATATGTTTTTATATAATATTGCTAGATAGTCCATGCATGCATGCAATCTTCTCTCATGAAATTATACTAGATCACAATAATATTATAATTAAGTTTTTTGATCTTCTTGCTAGAAATTTATTTTCATAGAATTCTTATCACGCATATTTCTTCAAATAAAATTGGTCACATGTTCTTACTTTTTGTTCAAATATTTTTATTTCATCCCAATTATATCGATATATATATTTAAGTGCTATTTAGCTTAATTCATATATGTACTAAACTTGAGTTTAGACGGGATGAGGCTCGTGAGGGAGCTGACGGCGGATCAGGAGGTGGCGGCGGATCAGGCGGTGGCGGCGCCGGTGCACGACGTGAGAGCAGCATGTGATGACGCGCAGTGCAATGAAACTTGCCAGAGTGAACTGTTTAACAGTGGCCATTGCTTGCCGCCAGCTTTGCTGTTCTGCGGTTGCTTTGATTGATAATATAATTAAGGGGAATTTACATACAGAACACTGAATTCATCATAAATTACGCATTTCACCATATTTCAGTAAATATTACATATATCACACTCTTTTTATATTTCTATTGTTACAATAGAAATGTAAAACCCATAAGCAGAGTGTGATATGTATAATATTTACTAAAAAATAATTAAATGTGTAATTTATGATGAATTCAGTGTTCTGTATGAAAATCTCTCTATAATTAATTAGGTCACTGAAGTTTAACATCCATTGTATTCCGGTCCATGATTTAATCATGAAAGGACTTGAAAAAAATAGTTAATATTTCTGGGTTCGGATTGTCAAATATGATCTGTGACTTGATGGTGATCACAGTCATATGCATTCTGCAGTTCACTGAAATATTAACAATTTCTGTTCTGATGATCAGTCCTTTCATTAAAAGGAACTTTAATCAGCATGAAGAATAATTAATAATCTTAAAATAAAGTTTTCATGCATTTAATTGAGTGACAAAAAAAAATCAAAATAGTTACAACGTCGGGTATCTTAAATATATCGATCGAAAAATCGTGAGACCGAGTGCAATGGACTGCAAACTTCAGAGACGTCGTAGCTATAAGCCTATTTACTCAGTTACTAGCGTGTTATAATTTACTTTTGTTTGCGAAGTTTGTGTCGGGCAATAATCCAGAACGTCGACTGCCCTTTCAACAAGTGTTGTATCTTATTATAAAGTTGCAGTATGTGGTTGTTTTAAAATTCCAATTATATATTATGACAGCGCAAATGTTTTAATTCACTGGTACAAGTAAATGCCTTTTATAAAGATTAAAAGTATCATAAAATCATGATCGATGCATGTGTATATAAATAAGTAACTGCAAATTATAGAAGTCACAATTTTTGTAATGTAATTGTATACTCTAGCAAAATATCTATATTTTACGACAATTGACTAACCTAAATTAATCAATGTAAAATATTTTTGATCAAATATAGCAGTTTATAATTAATTATAAGAACAATATCAGTTTAAGATGATTTTTACAATACTTGACTAGCTAGATCAACCAGTGCAAATGGTAATTAAAGTTTAATTATAACAATATTCATTTTAATCAGCCGCTATATAAAAATTTCTTTTTAATTTAGATTTTCACGTAATTCTTATGTATATAACATTTTTTTGATAGTCTATCAAATAATACATCAATCAGGTTCAAAACATATCAATCAAATTCGTAACACCAATCAAATAACTCATCCATCAGATTAAATAACACATCAAATATCAATTTACAAAAACATGCATGCGCTAAATTAAGTAGACGCATGCAATTAATGAATTGTTGACAAATTAATATTTAATTAGCAAGAAAACACATGCAATTATAATTTAATAGTCCTAATTCTATGTTATCCTTAAATTCAAACACCAACAAGCAAAATAAATAAGAGATAATTACCTACATACCACACAATTTAGTTTTATTTATGTCTTACCCATCCATTCTTAGTTAATTACGTTATGCACACTCAAAATATTATAAAATCTTACATACACATATTTTTAACTTATTTCTATTATAATGAATAATCATAATTTTTTCAATAACCTAATTATAGTTAGTTTACAAAAAATCTGGGCCGTTCATCATATTATTTTAAGGATATTTAAATATATTTTGAGTGAAAATCCTAAAACCTAAATGTTTAGATGGCGGCAAAGGAAGGAGAAATTCGCGATGTGAATTGATTTTAGGACAAATCAGCGCTTTAGTATAGTATTAAGGAAGAGAAAAATATATATCATTAAGAGTAAAAATATAATTTTAATAATTTACTAACAGAATATTTCTTTTCAAATAGATTTTGATTAAGTTTTAACTTAAATGTGTATATGTAAAATTTTGTAATGTTTTGAGTGTGCATAGCGTAATTAACTAAGAATAGATAGGTAAGACATAAATAAAACTAAATTGTGTGGCATGTAGGTAATTATTCTAATAAATAAATAATATGCGACTATATATATTTATACATGTATATTCAATATTAATTGTGCTCCCATCTACTCGCACCTATTATCATTTTTATTATAAAAAATCTCATTTATGGTGAAGAGAATTAGGTTCCAACCTTCACAAAGAAAGTTTCTTAGCTAACAAAATATTGTTCATCTGTTATTCGCTCAAGGCCCCTAAGCTGTGTTTGACTAGCCCTTTTCAGTTGAGTACTTTTTCTTAAAGCAAACAACAGCGATTCCCAACTGTCCTCTGTTCCTTTTAAAGAAGACCCTGACGGAATTTCTCCTTTCCTCTTTCGTTCTAAACTCCTTATTTCTTCTTATTATCTTCCTAATACAGTCAATCTTACTCTTAATCTCTAGCTTGTATTTTTTACGTAAATAATTATATATTTAAAATATATTTTCATTATAGTGAATTTATAATATATGTATGTTGATGCAAAAAATGCACTACCACAGAGAGAAATGAGACGGCGATTTTTACGTGGAAACCCAAGTGTCCGGGGGAAAAACCTCGACGTCATCCAGGCGATTTGAATCCGCTAATCTCATCTCCTCTTACAAAACTTGAGGGTCTCTAATGAGAGACCAAATAAGTACAAGAGATAGAGCGGGTAGAGAAAGAGTGGCTTCTTTTGAGAGAGCCCGAGCCTCCTTTTTATAGCCTGGAGAGGAGGGGATACAATAGGTACGATCTGTCATATTTGATACATATTCTTACAAAGGACAATTAGGGAGTGGACGCTCATACTATCTTAAATGCTGAGTTGACATAGCAGTACGGAGAGTACGATCTGGTGATATCTCTTTGAGCTGCTGTTTGAGTTGGAGCTGCTGCTGAGCAGCTGTTCGGCTTGGGGCTGCTGCTGAGCAGCTGTTCGGCAAGGGATGTTAGAGAAGTTTCTAACAATATATATACGTGTGTGCATTAATTTCACAAGCACTATTCTAGATAATCTAAAATAGCATGCATTTATATATTTAATTAATATCATGATTTATATAGTTATAACAACTCATTATAGATATTGCAATAACTATTATAAATGGGTATCACAAGTATATACTATTTACAAATTTATAAAAATTAGTTTTTCATGCCATTGGGATCTACCTAATTTATATGTTTCAAATCTGTTTGTTTGCAAATATAATATTATTTTTTCAAAATTTCTTTTAATTTTTGTAATATTATTGCCTCTAGATCTGTTCGTTGGCAAGTCACAGTATTAAATTAAATAATACTACAAATATTGTAGAAGTTAACCAGCATCCTCCTTGAAGATATTGCAAAAAAGCAATGGGAAGAGTCATAACTCTCTTCCAGCGAAGATTGCCTAACGTAGTATAATAAGACAAAAAATTGGCTGTACTATTTACGTTATATATTATATATTTATATATATATATATATATATATATATATATA
>KZ452014.1:1747426-1818706 GCA_002786265.1 Apostasia shenzhenica | reverse complement strand
CAGCCCCCATCCTTTCGAAATGATTTAATATTTTAGTATTTTAGTGATATGAAATAATAAAATAATTTAATATTTTAATATTGATAAAACATACATTTGTTCAGATCTTTTAATGATGTACTAAATATTATACTCAATTTGTGATTTGCGAATATTTTGTTGGATTATTGTTATTTCGATTTGCTTGGAATTATTTTTTGGATTATTGACATAAGATATTATTTGTTAAATTCAATTATTAAACATTCATTTTATATCTAATTATTGTGTTGATGTGTGAATAATATATATCTTAACTATATTTATATTGTATTTTATTAATTTTTTTAATTTTTACTTCATTCCGGTTCGACCGCGGTTCGACCCCGGTTCAACCATTGAACTTTGAACCTTTCAGTCTACTGGTTCTGAAGCCGGTCCAGTTTTCAAAACCTTGGCAATGATATCTTTAAGAAGAAGTATTATTACTCTCCTAAGATTAAATGGTTCGTGTAGGATGTGCTCTCATATGTTCCCGTAGCTTGCCATACCTGAGAATCCTACAATGGCAATTGACTTCCACTGTAACACCAAGCATATATTTTATGAGTTAAAAGAATTATCCAATATTAGATAATCAATAATAAGTAGATGTACGTGTTGACATAGAAGTATTTAACATTTACCTCGAGGTGGCAAAGTGGATTAGCGGTTCAAATTCAACCCAAACATGAATCCAACTTAACCCGAACAATTCAACCCAAATCCAACCCCATTAATAAATAGGTAAAGTCAATTTGCTAACCAGACCCATTTATAGAACAAATATTTGTAAATGAGTAACCGAAACTCAACTCAACCCAATTATTTTCAACTTGAACCCTGACACATTGAATAAATTGTTCAAAATTCATAATCAACACCTCGGAATTCCTGAGTTGAGCTCGGATCAATTTCATGGGTTATGGCCATCCCTACTTAGGGGTGGCAATTTATACACGTACCCGATTAACCCGCCCCGACTCGCCCCTAATGGGACGGGTATGGGTACTCAAATGTTACCCGCAACACCCGCCCCGCCCCGTTATGAAATGGGGCGGGTTCGGGTATGAATCATCTAGACTCGCCCCGCCCCATACCCGATTTAATAAACTTAAATTTGAAAATGATTTCACTCAATGTGGTTCGCAGAATGCATAAATTTCATGAGATGTGGTCATGTAAAAGAAAGTGTCTTTTGCCTCCATATGTTCCACCATACCTCACCTTGCCCATCTATTGTGTCATTCTCACCTGTTGATATAAAAATTGCAACATAATGATAACTATTAAACAACCAGTTAACTTGATTACTAATAACAGAAAAATTTCCTTTTTGTAAATTTGTATTCGAAGTTTTTCCACGAACTGAATTTGAAAATATCCTAAATAAAAATTCAAGTTTATATTGAAAACCACTTTCAAATTTTAAACGAAAAGTTAAGAAAAGTGAACGCATTTTTGTTAGTAGTAACCAAGCGAATCTTGGTTATCGAGGAAACGGGGCGGGGCGAGGCGGGTACGGGTTTATGAAAACTAGAAGCGGGGCGAGGCGGGGCGAAAACGGGTATGGGTAATGAATAATATATAGCGGGGCGGGTATGGGTATTTATAAACCCGACCCAAACCCGCCCCGTTGCCATTCCTATCCCTACTTTTACCCATTTGCCTAACATTTTGAGTTAAAAGATCATACTCATATATCAACCTCAATTAGGCTTCACTAAAGTATTACTTCCTATCACTAATTTGATTTCATTTAGTTTATGAAAACTGTCAAGAGTATGCAATCCCCACCCAAAAGAAACACAAACTCAAAACCCATCCATTTCAGCACACACCAATTCATTACCACTGCGCCCAAAGGCCCAAACTTGATGATAAACAGGTAGATAAGAGGCATATGATTCAGAAGATCTGCCACTAATGCAGTTTTTCAGTACTGGGCGTCCACAAAAATCAAAAATTAAGAACAAGCCTTAAGGGCATTTGGGGCCCCCACGCTTGGTCTTCCAGTTGTTGTAGCAAGGGCATACCTGCTTGTTCCCGTAGAAGCCCGGCGGCACGCAGAGGCATTTGCTGCAGCATTTATTGCAGAAGAAGATGCAGGGTTTGTGGTACTGCGTCTGGGAGCATCTTCTCCCACACTCTCCAGGGCACTCTGGACGAATTGAAACCCTAAAACCGATAAGGAGTAGGCGAAGAAGAAGAAGAAGAAGAAGAAGAAGAAAAAGAAATGGACTCACGGTAGCTTCTGAGGCGTCCATGGCCGGAGCGGCGGCGGTTCTTGAGCAGATGAGGCTGCTCGTGGCGGGAGGCGGCGACATTGTGGAAGTTTAGGGCGGCAAATGAGTCCCCGGCGGCGAAGGCGAGGAGGAGGAGGAGGACGATGAGGATGGCGAGCTTCGCCATGGATTCGGAGGAGATGAGTATCGTTTGCTAGGGTTCAGCTCTATTTAAAACCAAATTTTCTAAATAAAAATTGATTTTTTTTTATTTAAACTTTGAATAATTGAATATATATGATATATTAATTAATAAATATAAATTATAAAAATAGATATGAATTAATTATATACATATATACATATATGTGTGATTATAATAAAAATCAAATTTTTATTCATAATTAACAAAACAGGATATATATTTTTTTAAGAAAACAAAATACATATTAATATTTAGAAATCATATTTAATATTCTGACATGGCGCACGATTTGCGAGACGCACGGGACTGGGCCTGGGTGCGTGTCAGAATTTCATTGGTCTGGCACTTGACAAATCTTCTCGTTGTTTGACTCAGATTCTCGGACGAGTTAAAAGGCGGGAGCGAGAAAATCGCGGTTTAACTATAAATTTTAGAGCTAGCAGCGGTTGCAATTTTACACGTATTTTTTCTATCAAAAAAATACTTGAAATCAATTCGTTAGAAAGAAAATCAGTAAAATTCATAATTTAATTAAGACATTTATAAATAAATATATAACATATAAAAATATATATAACAAACATCTTAATAAAAATAAGACATGATTAAACTCAATTAATTCCAAATTAACTCCCCCAAAAAAATCATATGCTCAAATTCTAATCGAAATTGAAAATTCAGTTCAAGTAAGCCAGCCCTACGATTGAGGTACTGAACATTGATTTATTTTTTTCTTTAAAATTAATTCAGAGATTTCTTTATTTCTAATAACATAATATGTTTTTATCTATTAGGTAAATATTTAGTTTTACATAAATACAAAAAGCGAAAAATATATAATGTAAATCCTCCAACCTAAACGCTTTTCACATAATTCTTTTAGACAAATTTTATGAAGTTTAAACATTTATCATTTTAAAAACTACACATATATTTAAATATTATTATTATTATTATTAACAACAAATTTTCTTTTCTCACTATAATTTAATCATGATAGTAAATTTCAATACATAAATATATATTTTTAGATTTTTTTTAAATAATAATTTAACAATCAAATTTAATAAAATCTATAAAAAAAGAACATAACAAATGACATATTTTTATTTTTAAAAATTGCATGAAATCAAGGGATTACCACTTATATAGTTATGCAAGAAAGTCGCACAACTAAAGAAAACAACAATTTGATAGATGGCAACTACACAACTATTTTGAATGGCAGTAATTCTCCAGAAATGCATGTTAACTTTATAAAAAATGGACTAAATAGGTTATTAAAATGATTACGGTTCAACAGTTTTGATATATGACACAATATCATTATAGTTCTCTAATTTTCCCCAGTACATTAAACTAATATCAAGGTTCTAGAGCGAGTACATCCTTCGAAGAAGTGGATGCAGATTTAGTTTGCAAGTGTGTTGGTGCCAAAGGAGAGGTTACGCAACTCTACAGCAGGCTAGACTCGAGTAACGACGTCGAGTAGATAGCCATGGTCAAAAGGCACGGGGATGGTCGAATGACATGACCAAGTGAGAGATAACAAGCGTGCGACTCACGACTGAATGTAACAAGAGTGAGTGGCA
Organism: Apostasia shenzhenica; assembly: GCA_002786265.1. NCBI lineage: Eukaryota > Viridiplantae > Streptophyta > Magnoliopsida > Asparagales > Orchidaceae > Apostasia > Apostasia shenzhenica. Next base: position 1,814,666 of record KZ452014.1, on the reverse strand, counting down.
GTAGTGGCTCACGAATCTAGGCTAGCAATGCCGATGGGAGCTATTATAGGTGAGGCATCAAGTAAAGGATAGGCAGGTCATAGGCAAGAGCACCACAAATTCAGCCCAAATCTAGAGACTCTCAAGTCATACTAAAATAGGCCATGAAATGTTGTTCCTAATGTTTGCTAAGTATCTAGCTAATTCATCTCTCTCTCTCTAGCACGAAGAAAACCTTTCAGAAAAAGAACCGTGAAAGAAATAACAAAGAAGATGGTAATTCACTAGCAACTCTTTTTTTTTTTTTTTTTTTTTGATATAGAAGAGAAAGAAATAGTACAGAATGAAATAGCAGTAGCAGCATTCATGTAAAACAAGATAAATAAAAAGAGAGAGAGAGACCAGCTGCAGTTATTAGAGCCAGTGCTTTAATGCAAACCTGCTTGTGCCACAAGATCTGCGTACTCCTCTGATATGAATGACTTCACCTTCATCAGAGTCTTTTTGCCTCTAAAGGCCGGAGTTTCGAATTTCTTCACACCGATGATAGTTGGCAGGCCTGCAACGAATGATATACATAAGCCGATTCGTCCCATAGCCATCACATACAAAACAAATTTAGGAGAAATTTGAGTAGATGTTACTGTAATGTTATATTATTTGGATAAAACTAATTGTTTGGTTTCATAAAATCTTCATAAAACTTTGTAAAAATTACAAATTTGGCAGTTTCAAATGACATCGAGACGACACTTAGAATTGAGGGACATCTACATATTACTCTAATTATAATAAAGACTCAAGAGAGGTGAAGTTAGAAAGTAAAATATAAAATTGTGCAATGTCCAAAAGAATATTACCAACAAAATAATTTTTTATGGTGCGCTAAATATTTTTCAAAAAAAAATTACACAGGTTGGGACCCAGTTAATTATATATACATTTCTCTATCCAATTCTATTTCAAAATGCACCCCGGAAAAACACAAGTTATACAATAAGTCTTTGTTTCATTACTCAAAATACACTAAATTTCTTATACATCCAAGTGCATTTTGTCCTGAAAAGAAGATAGCAATTTTTCGTTCATTTTTTTAATGAAATCATCTAGCTGGTCATCTAATGTAAAATTAAATTATGCATATTTCTTTCATCAAGAAAACTGCCTTGGATTGAATACGAAGAACCCCTTGAAAATGAATTTCATGACTCCATGGTGCATGAATCAACAGGATGCCAACTACCATGTGGAACCATTAAAGCAAGACAGAAAGTAAGAGCTAGCTGAAGTAGTGCTTTCATGATAGTCAACTAAAGATGCGTGAGAAAAGAAGTCAGCAACAAAACTAATGCAAGTTCATTAGGAATGAGTTTCATCAAATGTTATGCTTGAATGCCTGCATGCATAGTCCTAAATGAAGAAGAGAAATCCCTATAATCAACCTCAACTACTTTGAGATAACAGTATAGTTGTGGTATCATGTTTGCTTGCAATTTATCTACCATTATAAACAAGTGGTTCTGAAGGATTGAGCGCAACCAGTCCAAGAAACGGCACAATCAGGCAAGGTGATTCTTTGAAATTGCTTATTCACGTACGAATATTTAATCTAATAATATTTTTTTAAAAAGTTGACATAAATATATGATTTCTGCGGAACTATCAGCCAATTTTAACTAATTTAAAAAACTACTAAAACTTCAACAATATGAAAATGGAAACTTTATGATATTATTTAAGGTTGATAATATGCTCCATGGATATGAGAAAACTACTACTCACTGTCATGTACACGCCCATATAACAATCTCTCGCCACACCAATATTGCAGAGGTTTCACCTTGGTTCTGGTACTTCGTCGCACACCAGATTTCCAGACAGTGCCGGCCCCTAAATATGCAAAGAAACCCAACATAAGCTGTTCCAAAACTGCACCACCATAAAATTTGTCTACACAAGAAGTTGTGACGAAAGCTAAAGAAAAAAGGGCATTTATTAGTACACAACTTTAGAAAGTAATATTTACGCACACAGCACCCCAAGTTTAAATATTACTCATGTACCAATTTTTACACAATTCTAATATACATTTTATTCATTGCACTTACATGTAATTAGGTGCACAATCTTAAGGTGGTAGAGAAAAATATACCTATTTAGTATGTATACTTGTATATATGTACACAATCATTTTGTATGCATAAACTTACGTATATGTGCAAAATATACGTATGCATTTATGCATGTATGTCTATACATATATATGAGTGTAAGTTTTCATTTATACATGTACATAATTATTTACATATCAATATATTTATGCTCGGATACACATATTTATGAACTTTTGTATAAACATATGTATATAAATATATATATATATATATATACATATATGTCTATTTATTTATATATATAAGTACCTTGGTTTTGAATATTGCTTCACATACATAAGGAACGATAGATTCTGCTAATGATTTTGAATCACAAAATCACTAACTATAAATGATTATTGTCCTTGAACTTTCTCTCCGTATTCCTTTATTAAATATGTTCTGAAAATATCTACAATAGGTCTCAAGTTTATTGAGAAACTAGCATCATTTACTCAATTAACCTATTTTATCTCCGCTCTCCAGTAACTTTAAAATTTAATATTTGAAAAGTTTCACCTGACTAACACTAGTATTTTGTTTCAAATCAAACATATTTTTGCAAGATTATAAAAGATCAGAGTTAACTGATGAATAAGGACCTACGACAAACAATATTCTTAATAAAAAATCAAATTTTCTAATGTGAAACCAAATATATAAAGCCAAAAGAACCGAAGGGATTCTAAATTTCTATTTCTAAAGAAAGAAGATTGAAAACATTGTGCGGAACAAGAAATCAAGGCACAAATTCAAGCAGAAATGGAGTTTCGAAATTCTCCCTAGTTTCTTATCACTTTTTCAACAGTTTACTAATAGGTGTGGGCCTTAAACTATATTTTCTTCTTTATTTCTTCATCTTGTAATGGCTTAGAGTAATTTTATCTTTATTTTAGCAGGTGAGAGGCTGATGAACGAGAATCCCACATCTTCAAAAATAAAAATAAATAATAATAACAAAAATAATAATGAATACATATATATACATGTATGTGCAAATACAAGGATGAAGATACAAAAGTGATATACAAGTAACATTTAAGGTTTTGGTGGTGTATGCAAAAAAATCACTTTGATAAGTTATACACAAGTTTCCATAAAAAAATCATATACAAAAAAAAATCTAAAAATTTTCTTGGGTAATGAACATAAAAAATACCTGCAAGGCTTTGCCTTTTTGACTTCAAATTTTGCAAGAATTCTCTGCGGGGAGCTGCTTTTCTTTTTTCCTTTATCGTTGGAGATTTCAAAGAGGATTCTGTATAAGTCCCAAACTGCATATCACAAAAATATGATATTTAAATGATTTTGCACATGGTTATTCAAAAAATAAAATAAAATCGCAACAAAACACTATAGTAGTTCATTTTAACAAGTTCATCATTTAAGTGTTAAATTTCTATATGCTTTAATAGAATTGTTTACATCAAATCAAGAATTTATTCATACCCCAACAAGGAAAACTAACTTCAATAAAATTTTATAAATATTGACTGTAAAACCTGTCCCATCGAATTGGATAATTGAACCTTCAACTGGATAAATGGCTAGCACAAATTGAGTGAGTACTCATTGAATAGATCGTTAAAGGGTGGTGGTGATGTTGTGAATGAGAAGAAGTGAAAAAAGGAAAAAAAAAAGTAAAAGAACATAAGAAAGTAATGAAGAGAGAATTTTGCACAGAAAGACTTCCAATCAGGCAAAACCACAGTGGCCTTTATGGGACTTAACAACTCCATTATTTCTTCTTCGGTTACAAGGCTGGTGACATGATACCAAGGCTTTTATAAGAAGAAAAACATAAGGGCATAATAGATTATGAGTGGATTAATGTCATATTCCAAGTGTCTCATACTAGGTGTGAAATGATACTTTTTAAATCTTCTTCTAGGAGAAAAAGGGGCTCTGGTAGGTTTTCCCGGCTTTCTTGCATCATTTTCCCGCACTTGAGGACCTTGTTTTTGCAAGGCTTCCCACCACCTAAGGATTCCTAAGCATTAGTTAATCAAAGAAAAGCCTTCTTGGATATTGTGTTTGGCTGACATGTAAACTGTAGGCTAATCCTCTTGGGCAAATTTAGTCGTATGTTTTATAATTCTTCCTAAGTAGGATAATTAATACCAATGGCACACATCAGAGATTTAGCTGAGTATGAAAGCTTTGTCGTGACACTCATTGCTAAGAGGTGTACCTTCCTGGATTTAGGAAGTACAAAGGTAGAAATTTGTCAATTGACTATTAACAACTGTAACAAGTCTTCATGCCAGATTTGTCAATTGACAACTGATTATCTAGTCTCATCTTGACATAGAATAACATCCCCCCCTTCGCCACATGTAAGACCTTTATTTCCTGACCACACCTCATATCAACAATATATTGAAGCCAAACTAAATTTTAATATTCTAAGCACTTAGATAAGTAAACTTTAAAAATATGCATTGCAGCTAAGATCAATATTAGAAAGTTGGAAGAGCATATGAAATTCATAAGTTCTTCGTGCAAAAGCAAAATTTTAAAATAAACCATAAGCTCTTTAGAAAGCGTTGATATAAAGCACATAGTAACATAGAACCACAGAACAATTCCATGCAAAAATTTGTTGACTTGCAATATATAATTTAATTATAGAAAAGGATCATGAAAGTACACATGGCCGCCAATTGTAGAGCACCAAGATAAGAAAATTAAGGAAAATTTGTATAATTACCAGATTCCTATCTTCATGTAAGTTACATGAGATAACTGCAAGCTCATCCACTAATGAGGCTTCTTGACCAGAGACTTCTATTCAAATAAGAATGTATTGCATTAGGATTTCTGAGAATGTCAAAAACAATATATTATCATTTTCATTTCAATTTTACGGTACTAAAAAAAAAAAGAAAGCATGCTAGGGATTAAAAATCAGAAACAAAGAAGACCAACAACAAAGAATGCAACGCATCTGCCAACATCAAGGTAAAAGTTGCATCATCTAATAGAATCCATTTTGCTTTACGAAAATATTCTTATTGCTTTTTATAACACTTATATAATTAATAAAATTATCAGTTGAAGAACTTAGATTGAAAATTTTTTAAAAAGTACAAGAACTTCTTACAATTTTCAAAGAATCAATTGAACAACTTTCGGATTGTTATTACTCAACTACCCCAACATTTTTATTGTATGTTTTTCAAATATTTGAAGAATTTTGAAATAATCCCCTTTAAACACTTCTATTTCTACAATGAAATCAAAATTTAAGAAATATTGAAAAACTATTCCTACTGTTTATTGTAGACTCTTTTCTAGATCCTCGATAAAAAAGTGTTGCACCCGACACATTCTTTGCCACGTATGCTGACTTATTGGGGAGTAGTACTGATAACTAAAAATCATCAATGTACACTACTTTCGAAGAATTATTTTCTTTATATTACAGTAAGCAAGGCAGACACCGCGAAGGAGCACGACAAGCGCTACTAGTACAAAAGACAATCGGGGCTGTCGACAAACTTAAAGCTGCAATGGATAAGTGAAAAACTATGGCAAAGTCAAAGAAGTTGCATTAGAACGAGCTATTGGAAAAGCCCCATCAAACCTGAATGAGTTACAATTCTACCTCCACTTCAAAACTCAAATCCATGATGACATGAGTTTATTATCACGATGGAACAACTACAACAAATAGTTTTCCGTGATGGCTATTATGATGCAAGAAGTGTTAACTGTGCAAGCATCAATAGTTGCTTCGAAGTCTGCTTTTTTAACTACAGAAAAAATTATTGACGACTATTGAAAGTCACTATCTGCTTTGACTTTGTATGTGCTCACTTGTCTGCTGGAGTGATTTGCTACAGAGTAAAAAAAATCAAAAACATATTTTCGTAGACAAATTTAAAAATAATAGTTCAAAGAAGGGGTATAAAATAACTAAAAGAGTTTTAATTTTGATAAATCATGAGCAACAATATTTTGTAATTCTATTCTTTTTTCCTCAAAATATTGTAGTAACGTTTTATTGTCAGGCGATGAAATCAAGAATCTTTTTTTACTCTATAAAATCCATAAAATATTTATTTTATTATTAATTAATATTAATTTAAAAAAATAATCAAATCATTCCGAAATCGACTGGGTCAACAAACCGGTCCAAATTGGCTCCAACCGATTTAACCCAATTTGACCCGATTTGGGTCAAACCGTTTCCGATTCTAGCCTGACCAGATCAAATTCAATCCGATCCGATCCGGCAAAATAAGCAACCTGAGCTGCATGTGGCATAGCTCTAATGTTTGGTTGTCATCCACATATGCCCTTTGGATTCATCGACTGATGAGATTATTTTATTTATAGCACAAATTTTATCTCTTTTTGGCAGTGATAGATTCTCTCATACTTATAGAAATGCCAAGAAGACTTTATGGCGAATATGGGTTTTGACAGTGATACACTCTAAGATGGAAGAATGTCTCTTCTATATGATTTTTATGTTTGTGACTTTTGTACTTAGCCTTTTGATATATTATACGTAGGTTACAACTTTCAAAAACAAAAAAAAAATGCACTAAATTGAGAGACTGAGATAAATGGAAACATAAATCAAAATTTTTATTGACATTAAGAATTAAGTAAAACCATGTTAAACCAAAAATTTGATTCCTCTCCTTAGGTTGATTTATTTAAAAAAAATTAAATAGAGATTATCTCAAAATAATTTTTATTTACAATCAAATTTCATAACGTAATAAAAAGATGAAACTATTAATTTAAAGGTGATGACAATCTGCATAGCAGATCTTGATTTTGGAAGGGGATAGCATAGCAATTTGACCCGCTCAAATATGTTTCCGAAAAAGGTGACAATCAATAACTTGTAACCAAAACTTGTATCTACCTTATCACTTTGCAATGATGGCTTTCTTATTAAAAAATTAGCATAAAAATACCTGTAGGGATTTGCCTTGTCGACTCAAAATCTTGTATATTTTTTATGCTTCGAGATGTCATTCTTTTTCCTTTCATCTTTGTAGAGTTTGAAGAAACTTCTAGATGATTCTCAGGCTGCATATTGTAGAAGTATGATATTTTAGACTTAGATGTTGCTTTATTAACAAGGAAAAAAAATCAATAATGAAGAACACTCGAAAAGATCCACCTTCAGCGTTCACAAGATTCTTAGTAGCTTGATTAGATATATGACTAAGAGTATGTTCGTTTGTAAAAGTTAATTTCAATAAAGTTAAACTTAAACTTAAACGAAAATATTTTTTATTAAAAATTATGTATAATATCATGTTGGGATGTGTGAAAGATATGATATAAGTTAGTTATTATTTTAGTATTTGTGTATGTGAATAAAATTAATTTTTAATTTTGAAATATATGTATGAAGTGAAATATAATTAAATTTTAATATTAAATTTTATGTATAATGTGATATATTTAGTTAAAATTAACTAAGTTTAACCTAGTTAAACAAATAAGGGCTAAATGCTTTATTTAAACAATTCATCATTTAAATAAAGCCCAAAGTCATCATAACTACCAAAAACTGTTAAAATAATTCCAGTCCTCAAGGAGGAAAATCAATTAGAAACGAAAACATAAAAGAAAATATTCTATATTTATGCTTTGAAATTCGGAAAAATTGCAATATTTGAAGAACCATATAAAAACCCAATATTTCAATAAAATATTAGTCCATTTGGAACAGGACCAAAAAGTAATGACTAATGACTAAGAAGGTCATAGCTAATATAGACATATTTTTTCATATCCAATACAATTATCAATTCACATCCAATACAAACTTCAATATGAAAAGCTAATTTTATTTCACATCATACATAAGTCTTAATATAACCAACTTTATTTTTTGCAACATACACAAGCATCAAGGCATAGCTAATTTAGTCACAAAAAGCCAACTCTCATAAAGACATACTTTTGAAATCACTGAGCATCTTAAATTCATGAATTCTTTGTGTAACAAAAATGATGAATCTTTAAAAGACTAACATATAGATCATAAAGCCACATAGAACTTCTAAAAGCACAAATCTTTCCATACAAGATCTGACTGTCTTGCAATCTGTGGTTTTAAGTATAGAAAAAGGAGCATAAAAGCACACATAACAACTAGTTTTTAAGCAAGAAAAAATGCCAAAAAAAAAACCTGAATCCTTTCTTTAGACAAGTTACATGACATTGTTATATGCTCATCCACCAAAGTGGCTTCTTTTGGAGCAGATACATCTATCCAAATAAAAAAAAATAGTATTAGTAGTTCTGACATAATCAATAGCAAAATATTACCTTTCTAATTTCACTTTTGTGATGCCAAACATAGTAAAAGCATATAATAGGAATGAATATTCAAGCATTAATAGAACAAACAACAAAGGATGCCCATCTATGTATGCAATCGTATGGTCAGGGAAAGGTCACTAGTATATATACAACGCAGGTGTCAAGGAATACCCAAACACAAGCCAGCTAGAACTTCTGCAGGCTCAAAACAAACCAGAAAAGCCAGGCTTATGAAAGTTACTTTATCTGATAAGGTTATTGATTGGGAAAGACATTGTCCCCCAGATTAAAAACTCCAAATGCTGCATTCCCAACAGTGTACCCTTGAATATTGTTCTCCCAGCAACATTCCTCCCATCCAATCATTTAATAAAGACCTATTGAACTTATTAGTAGCTCGACTTCTTATTTGGATATTCCTCCTCATATCACCCAACTGATTAGTCCGTGGCTATCCAGGCATCAAATTTGCACTGTTCGTTAGATGCATAACACTAATGTTTATTACAGTTCTCTAACCACATTCACTCCACCAACTGAAACAGTTGCTCAATCTTGTCCACCAAATACCTTAAAATATTCTCTACAACTAACTGCAAAAGCTTTTTAAAAAAAGCAAGCAAATGCCAACACAACAACGTGATTAGAAGACAAGACGCAAACATTGCATGTATAGATAATATTCATGTTACTAAGGATGTAGAAACAGATGAAACCTTCCAGATATCAACCACTTCAACCAGACAGTCTACAGATGTCAATTTATATAACAGGCAATGCAGCCTGGAAATTTGGAATAAGAAGAAAGGCATGAATTATAACAAAAAGGAAAAGGGACTGACAGACCATACCACATAAGAAGACCATATCAAAATAAGTACCTGAACAAGCCTCATCATGTACTACTCGTTGTAGAACAGCAGCATTTGCCTAAAAGTTTACAGAAAAAATGAATTAACAATACTTAAAGCATCAGCATAACTTGAAAGTATTCACACCAACCTCTAAAGTATTGCCAGATTCATATACACCAGCATTAGCACTAGTCTCTGAACTATCAAAAGATTGATGCTCTACATCACTGCAGTTGTTAGCCAAACTAAGATCTTCAGAAGCTAAAGGCTGATCATCCTTTTGCTGAAAGTATCAAAATCATCACAACATCAAGATAGTGAACTACAAGCATGAAAATAAAAAACTATTCAAGCTTCACAAAGCATAAGAAATACTTGCCTTCTCGAAATTATAGTCAATTATAGCAGGAAAAGTCTCATTTTCAGTAACTATAATATCCGGTTCCAGGCCTGTGATCTCCTTGCCAATGCCTTTATCTACCTTGGAAGTCTTGACTAGTGAACTATGAATTTCATGTTCCATAGTCAACTTTCTTCCATCCAAAGATACAGGAACAGAAGCATTCTGAGAATCCAAACAGCTTCCAAGAATACTAACATTGCCCAATGTTGAAATGGAATGTGCCTTATTGCTTTTACTTAAGGATGAGCCTCCAGAATCATCATTATTAGACAACAGGTTATCACCATCGAACACATTTTCCTCTAATATCTGCCTTTTCAAGGTTGAGATTTTTGCAAGTTGGTCTTGTATCCCCGTCAATGGAATGTCATTTGTCAAGGCTGACAAATGATCAATGGGATTCATTATCTTCTCTACATTGAGCAGCTTACTCTTCAAGGGTTCCTGCTCTGATTGTGCTATTCCATCGACAGTCATATCCTTGGAATAAGAAATGAGCATCTGAGAGTCACAAATTTGCTTGCCTCTCTCACTGTATTGTGATGTTGATATTCCAACATTTAATGGATCTTTCGAAATAGACTTGAGTTTCTTGAAAGCATCACTTTGCTTCCCTCTGGCATCATACTGCTCTGCACAACTAGGCAGCAACAATGGAAGACCCTGATGACTTATTAATGACAAACGCCTTTTTAAGTTTGATAGTCCATTAAATTTACTCCTTGGTATACTAGGTGAGTTATGATTTAATTGGCAGGTTTGAGAACTATTTTGAGTTGCTGTACAAAATGAAGAGATTCTCAACTTCTCCAGATTAATTGGATTACACTGCAGGGTCTTCCTCCTAACAAAATCCGCTACCTCATCGTATGAATCTAATCCTCTACATTCAGACATGAGCTCCAAAAATTCATCAACCACTTCATCTAATGCATGGGAAATCAAGAAAACAAAGTTATGAAACACAGATAAGATTATATAAAAGTAAATTCTTATTGCAAGCATACCATAAACTTTTGCATCTCCAAAACTTTTTCCCTTTGGATCATCAACTTGAGCATTTTCATTTTGCCTGATTTCTTCAGAACAAAATATCTTGGACACTGAACCGTTCAAATGGCAAGAGGTTTGCATCTGGGAAGGCTCCAAAGTAACATCCATAACTGGAAAGTTGAACACGTTTTCCTTCCTGAAAGAAATATAGGTACATGAAATGGCGTTGACTCAATTTCAACAATGTATACAAATGTTTTAATTAAATCAATTTCAGTAATTTACATTGTATTCCACACATATTCTGCTAATATTGCATAAAAGGCGATTTTGGTAATGATTACATCAATCCTTCATTTAGCACACATATTCTGCTAATATTGCATAAAAGGCGATTTTGGCAATGATTACTACAATCCTTCATGCTAAATGTATAGTTAAAGCACAAAAATTTTCAACTATTTTCTTTGCAAGAATCAAAGTGACCGGTAACTGAAATTATTAATGGAGTAATTACATACACAGCCCAAAATTTTAAAGGCACATTTAACCCACAATTCATTGATATTGCAAACAAATCCAAACTAAATCCAAAACAGTTGGAAGATTTAGAGACCTTGACTTAATATATTATGCAGAAATGAACAACAGTCCTGATAACCTAATTTCAATTATCAACAAGAAGATTGACAAGTATAGAAGAAATCTATGATGAGAAACAATAGCTTATATCGTAGAACAGATCATTGAAAAAATAAATTTATACCCTTGGAGATTAAGAAGCCCAGGCCGGCGTTGGCGATCCTTTTTAAATAGAGTTTGGCCTAGCTTCAGAGAAGACTCTCCTTTTAACCTCTTAACCTCTTTCTCAGCATCTGTGATCCAGTTATGAAGGATGATACGAAACAAATTTTATAACTTCATCTAATAATTAGCTTAAAGGAAAGCAGATTTTGGAGAAGAAGCTAACTTTCAAGCATTCGATAGGTTGAGAAGAACTCGACAGGATCAGAGATACGATTGAGACAACTGAAATCAACTTCTGGCCAAGATTGACTATCTCCTACAGAATCCATAAAAATAAAGCAATAAGATTGACTATATCCCCAACAAACTGTTAGATACTCCATTTTTGAATATGAAAATTTACCTAAAGTGGTTTCCACCGAAGAATCTTCAGAAGCAATAGTCTTAGCTGAAAAGTTAAAGACATGTTTTCCCCTGATATCCAAGAAATAGAATGAAACAAAATAGTTCTTAGTAAAACTTACAGTATCTCAACCTAAACACTTCAAAAAGCATGGTAATAGATTAGTTGTGAAAACGACTTGTATAATCATTTAGAAGTGGGTCATGCAAAACAACAATGACAACAACAATCAAGTATTTATCCTAGTAAGTGAGGTCGGCTACATGAATCCTTTGCTTCGATTACATTCTAATAATCTATCAAATAACAACTACATATTTAGTTAGTCATGCAAAACAAATGAACCTAAATGGAACTTAGGTTTAAGGTATTACCATGCTTTTATAGAGCTACGCTGGACATTGTAAAAATAATAAAGGGGGTGTAATAAAGAAATGATGTTTAAAATCCAACCGGATGCACTGCCTTTGATGGACCAAAGTTGATAAATTACAACATAAAAGAAATTCGACAACCAACTTTTACAAAGCATAAATTTTTCCATAAAAATACCATGATGCACAAGTATTGAATCAAGATTTTGTTAACTTAGATAAGGATTCTAATATCTTAAGGAACATAGAAGAAAAATAAACGTACCAATCTTTAACTTTTTCTTAAACATAATATTTAAAATATATGTTACATTATAACAGTTCAAGATGACAAGTCCTTGATTTTTGCAGTACACGCTGATAGGCTCTAAAGTCTGCAAACCATATGCAATTTATCATCACAAAAAGTGAAACAAAATGATAGCAAGAATATATGAACTGAGAAGATGCAGAGAACAGAGCATAACCCAACGTGGTAAAGCAAATGTTAGGCAACTTGCAAATTAATTCTTTTTGACAGAAAATTGATTTAGCACATTAATAGGAGTAAAACAAGAAGCCACAGAAAAAATTAGAGGCTTAGCAAGATCGGTTATTAACATTGATTTAGTGAAGTCTTACTAAGCACGTTCATGCTCTTTAAAAGTTCAGAAAGATTGCTGACATTAATATTCATGATCTATAACATGCCAATGGGTCAAGCCCATCGCTTACATTCTTTTAAGAAAAAGAGAAAAACACTGCTGTGAAGCATGTAATGCTTCCCTCTGTGCCAACTTCACACTCAAATAAGATCGATTAGCAAACACAACAAAAAAAAAAAAACAGGTGGAAAAAGTATGAGACAATATGGTGGAATCATCGAGCAAAACAGTGCATACTGCTCAGAACCAGGAAGACTAGGTCGACGTTGACGGTCCTTTCTATTTTTCCATTCTATTTGATCCTTAGTCGTACTCTTGATTGGAATATTGCCTCCATCCTCCAAGTTTGCAAATGCATTACTTAACATGTTGCTCCTGATAATCGTTTTAGCTTGTTCAACAAGCTGTTTTGGGTCTTTCAGCACCTGGCCTCATCCAACACAAGAAAGGAAGAATAGCTGGTTAGTACCTCTGAGCTCCATAACATTAAAAATATACGTTGATGCAAGAAAGAACAGCATTCGTGAAAAGATAGAGCAAACAGCTCACTAACTGCTACTTTGAGGGCCATTGTTTCACAGCTGACTGCAGCTTAGTCCTATCGTTTTCCACAACAGTATCAGACTATCAGTCATCAAATAAATCAGATTTTCTCGCAGATTTAATCCGAATTGGGCTAGGAATAACAATCTGAGCAAAAAATTTTACTACTTTACCCTAAAACGCACTACATCAACATAAAATGTTTGGCGTTAACAATCCACTTTGTAATGAGGGAATTCAACAAACCAAGCTTAGAATTTTGACAAAAAAGATACTCCACAAGAAACCTTACAGCGGATTTGAAGAGATTGCCGAAGACTTCTTGTTCATTCGACTTGGACATCGGACCTCCGTCGGGGAACGAGGATTCGAGGGTACGAGGGAGAAGAAAGGGGATGGAACAAGAAGAAACCGGCGCATCGGTGTTGGATCGGCCGAGAGCAGCCGCCATGGTCGCCGGAAGTTCGGTTCTAGAAACCCTACGGAGAGGAAAGCGAAGGACGCGACTAGGGGAACGGTGGAGACATTCTGAAAGCGGGAGAATAAACGCTTCCCCCATTTTCAATTTTCACCGAAAACTATTATCAAAAAATTAAAAAAAAATAAGGGTAAATTGCATCTGGGCCCCTGAGCTTAAAAAGACATTGTAACTTAGTTATAAATTTTAAAAAATCTCAATTTTAATACATAAGATTGTAAAAGGGCAATTTTGATCACTTTTTCAGAATTTTATCATTTTCTCTAATAACTTTTGATAAAAAAAAATATAAAATTTGATTATTGTTCAATTAATTTAAATTATTTACATATTTTAAAGTACTATTATACCCTTAAAAAATTTATTATTTATTTTGATCTAGGTAATGAAGACTTTTAGGACTCAGAGTAAACTTTATTTAAATTTTTTGAACTTCTTTTTACTAAAAATAAAAAATTAATTTTTAGAAAAATTACATGCATTTCACTTCATAAGATTATATTTAAATATTTATAACTCTTCAAAATTTATTTTATACTAAATATTATAAATCCTAAATATTATATATATGCCACTTAAATTAATATCTGTTACAAATAAAGAGAAAATATGCATAAAATATTTTATCTATAAGTCGTCATCTGTCTAATATTATCCTACAAGCACTCAATAGGCACTTCATTCTTATAATTCATCCAGCACAGGCTACCATATAACCGTCAGTTGCTACCGCCGACCATTGTCATAAATATTTGAGTTAAGTTAACCATAAATTAACTATGATAATATTCACAAATGATCACTGTTATGATATTAAAAATTATAAAATAATATTTGTATACATAAATCTTTTAAAGTAAAATAATATATATATATATATATATATTTAGAATAATGCGTACGTACTTGCCACTTAACTTTTATGTCATGAAGTAATAATTCAGAGCATATCAACTTGAAATAAATATTTTAATCTTTGGTAATGGTCTCCGCTCAAAATCAAAAAGATATTCAAATAATAAAAATAGATACTTGAGTTGAGAATGTTCTTACTTATTCAATGACAGTGTAAATTATAAGTTATATTTGTCAAAGTCAATTGGGCCTATATTGATAGTAAAGAAAAACATCTATATTACAGTATAACATAGAAGAGAACAACGCAAAAGGAAAAAAATACCGTTGAGAAAAAAAAATCACCCACTCTCTCACCTCTCTTCAACTCATATAAGTAGCAGCCTTAGCTCTACTTCAACCCCTCTGTTTCGTTCTACCCCGTTGTATTCTCTTTATTTTTTCTCGATATACCAAAATTTAATTTTTTTGACAAAAATGATTCGGTGAATTTTAAGTAGCCTTTAATTACCGTCATGATTTTCTTCCTATTTATAGGATTTTCACTCTAAAAACTTAATGTATATTTTGTGTCTTCATCTACTTTTCTTTTTTCCGTTCTTACTCGAGATTATTGGATTGCTCTTGCCGAGTTTTTTTTACTTTAATACTTTGTGAGACTTGAACTCAAAGGAAAATATATTATAAATATTGGCACAGTTTGTAAATTACACTACCTTTACTGAATTTAAAGATAATTTGATAAATCACGCATACATTATCAATATTTGAAATTATAAAAATAGAATATATACTTCATATTAATAAAAAAAATTTAAATAGAAATGATAAATTTTTTTTAACTCTCCTATTTTCAACTAATAATATGTATAGCTTGTATGTTTAAAAAATATAAAAACGAGTTTTTTTTATATTTTTAAAATAAAACCACATATAAAAATAATTTTAAAAACATTTTATAATTTTTATATGATTTTATATTTTATATTTTTTTTTCATATAATCGATTAGTTTTTTTTCTATA
The DNA here is from genome assembly GCA_002786265.1 of Apostasia shenzhenica. Lineage (NCBI taxonomy): Eukaryota > Viridiplantae > Streptophyta > Magnoliopsida > Asparagales > Orchidaceae > Apostasia > Apostasia shenzhenica. The sequence continues at coordinate 1,798,919 of KZ452014.1, read as the reverse complement.
ATATTTTATCATATACATTTATAATTTAAGGCTCTGTTTGTTAATAAGAAAAAAAAGAAAATTTGATTGGAATTTTTAGTGATTTTTGAAAAATGTGTATGATGTGAAATAAAGTAAGTTGGTTATATTAAAAATTATGTATGATGTGAAATAAAGTTGATTGATTTATTGAAAATTGTGTTGAATGTGAAATAAAGTGATTGTTTAATGTTGAAATTTGTGTGAGATGAGATATAAAATAATTTTTTAAGTTTTTTTAAAATAAATTTAAGATTTTAACTATGGGTAATTTTAGTCATGATTTTTAGTCCATTGCCAAACAGGGCCTAGGATTAATTTTTCCACGGGCAAAAAAGGAAGCCTTTTTGAAAGATGGAGGTCCGAAGAAGCTCGCATGCGGGTTCTGTATATGAGCAGTCAGATCTTCCCTTCATCCGATCGGACGGCCTCACTGCTCTGGTTCCTATAGGGATGGCGCATAGAAGTTTGATCCATCCGATGATTCGAAGCTCTTTCTCCGGTGAGCACGAGGAACCCGAAACGGTTGTCTTCCTCCTCCCATCCAGATTCCCAACCCCTAAACTCGGCCAAGAACATTTCTTGATGATTGGATTTCGGATCAGTTTGATTTATTTTGTTTTTTTCGATTTATGATGCCCTGGCGATGCTGTTCGCTGGGCCTTCGCTTCCGGTTGTGGCTTCGGGACTATGGCAGCCTCCAAGGGTTCGCTGTTCTCCTCATCTACATCCAGGTCAGCTCGCCCGGTTTTCTTGAAATTATTAATTTCTCGTTTGGTTTCTCATCTTCTTATTGAGAAGTTCTTTGAAAATGGATCGATTACTTACAGTTACAGCTCAATGTGTTACAAGATTGAATGCGTTTGCTTTCTTTTTGGCTTGTTTAGATTGGTTGCTCGATGGTTGGATCGCTGGGAGCAATGTTCAATGGCGTGTTGTTGGTGAACATGGTTGTGGCGCTCTTTGCCCTTGTGGCTATCGAGAGCAGCAGCCAGATTCTTGGAAGAACCTATGGCGTGCTCCTCATCTGCATGATTTTTATTGATGCTGCTTGGTTTGTGTTTTTCTCGGGAACAATTTGGTAACGAAAGGATCTTTTTTCTCACAAAAATAATATTAAATAGAACAAAATAAGGTAAAATAGTTGTTTTTTGCGAGAAAACTTCTTAAATCTTTCCTCTCACAAAAATAAAATTAAATAGAACAAAATATGGTAAAATAGTTGTTTTTTGCGAGAAAACTTCTTACATCTTTCCTCTATTGTAACTACATCACTCGTTTATATGGCATAGGCAATGCTACTTATTGACATGAGCTGTGTCATAGTGCATAGCACATTCTGATTTATGGTGCTGAAACTTCGATTTTGCTTATGAAAACCATTACAACTTAACTGAGAAGAACTTTCTGAAGTAAAAACATATTTTATATAAAACGCTTTCTCCAGAAAAGGGAAATTGCTGATTATTCATAATATGTGGCAAGGATGTAGTTAAAAGAACGAAACTTGTAATGGTGCTTTTTATTCATGTTTGGTTCATTGTCTTAACATGGTATTCACAATAAATTCCAACTATTTGGTATAAAACAATGAGTATCAGGGCATGAAAATCATGTGAAGGATTGAAATTGTTTGCATTAGCATTATGGGATGGGACAGATTAGGAATGGCGCCTCCAGACCCACTTAGAAGGCTCATTACCAGCTCAGCATTGCTTGGTATTTGAAAATATGCCACATTATCATGGTGTGAGTAGCAAAGAGGAAGAAAGAAAATAATTTATGTATAATGGGAAAGAAAACAAAGCAAGGCTTTAAAGCATTTCACTGCCCAGCATTCAACTTTAACCTGACATTTCACATTACATACTATTAAAATATAACAGTATTTACATTATACACATTTTTAAAATAAAAAAATAATTTCATTTCGCATTTTACACATTTCAAAATAATAACTTACTAGTTTCTCATCTTACATGCATTCCAATATGATAATTATATGTCACATCATACACAACTTTTAAGTCATAAACATCATCATGTAAGGCTAACTTGACAAACACACCTCAAAAGTGCCACATACGAGGACCATTACTAATGCGGTAAATGTAATTAATTATAAGTGGCAACAGGGAGCTTGAATGCCTGTGATGAATAAGTTTTATTCCCTTGTCAACTATTTACCTAGTCACATTAAAATATGAAAAGCAAGTCACTGTATCAGGAACTTTTGAACTTCAAGGTTATCTGGAAGTTTGCACTTTAATGAGGGAGGGGATTAGGATCTCCTACTAAATTTTGCTGTTTAATTAAATCACCTTTATTGTTTTTTATCTACTCTTTTTACCATACAAACAACAACAACCAAGCCTTAATCCCACTAGGTGGGGTCGGCTATCTACTCTTTTTACCATAATAATGAAAAATTATGACAGTCCCTTTTTTTGCTAAAGTGCAGAATTTATGTGTGTACATTCTTGCTTCAGTTTCAAATTTATATGCTCAAATTTCTGAACATGAGCGTTTTTCCTATCATTGCTTGAGGTGTGCAGTTGAACTTGTGGAGAATTGTATGTAATATTAAATGGAATACTTACTGAGGGACAGCAAAAGTTCTTAGAATAATGTAGTGATAGTTAAAGTTGTTATCAAGTCTTGCTTTTATGAACCAATAATTTTAAACCAGTCTTTATGACAATTAACTTATTGCATAATGAAGGTATTATGTATTATAACATAATGCCGTAGTTGTTAATCGGGAGGTTGCATATAGTTGAATACTACCATGCTTATACTGAAATTCTCTCTTCAACATCTATGTGAGAAGTTCCTTTAACCTCCCTTTTTAGCATTACCTTTCTTGATGCTCATATTTCAACCTGTGGTCGTTAATCTTGGAGTGTCTTACCAATTTGTTAACTTTTTTATGTAGGAGTATTACTACTAATGATAAATTCAGTCCTTTCTTCGTGTTCTCGGTCCGGCTTGTATTCTCAATGCAAATTATTGGCTTTTCAGTTAGGCTTGTGTCCTCATTGTTATGGATCCAAATGTATAGATTGGGTTCTTCAGATGGAGAGAATATATCCTATCATGAAGCATTTTATCGAAGGAGTTTTTTGAATCCTTCGGTTGAAGATGTGGCTCGGCAAAGTTCTCTGTCTAATAATATTTTGGGTGGCTGTGTTCGTATTGCATCTCCTTATACCCCACTGTTTGAGGATGCTCAAGATAAAGGATATGCCTCTGAGGTAGGCGTCTGTTTTTTGTTAGTTTTGCAAGCATATTTTGTTGCCTTAACTGGTAAAGGGTGTACATGCATAAAGTTCAACTATACTTGTGCACTCATTCATAAATGTTAAATTATACTGTTTTTCTTTTCCAACCTAATATTTTCAACATTTTCTCATGATAATTAAGGATAGGGATGTGCATATTTGCTATAAATATCTATAAAATAACGATTTATATATATGCTACCCAATATTGAAAGGGATAATGTTGAATGTAGCTGAAGTTGGATATGTATATCTTTGATTTTATTCACAATACTCACACCAACGTAAAGTAGGGAGCCTTTGGCATGGTAACTCCCTTTTTTGGGGTGCTGATTTCTAAGCTTGAGAAAAAACATATTTTTGAAAACAAGCTAAAGATGTAGATACTTAATTTGCAGGGTGACAAGCAGAGCAATTTCAGCAATGGTGATTTTTTTGCAGCTTTAGAAGCTCCACGGCTTACACCATGTACGAGCAGCAAATATTGAGGACAGTAGTAAGGTGCCACTTTTTATTATCTTAGACATGCTTTTGCTAGAAACTATCAATAAGACCAATGATGAATAGTATGATCTATATTTTTTCTCTTCAAACCTCCTTTGAATAAGCCATATTAGTGACTACAAGTTACCAACTTCTTTATTTCCTCATATCGTCATGACAACTTTTTCCAGTCCTTTTCACTTTTTTGTAAGATTTTGCAAGCTTTTGCAAGAAATTATCAAAAAGACAAATGATGAATATTATGTTCTATATTTTTTTTTACATAGACAAAATTGAGACTACTCTAACCTTTTCACAAATGTGTTCATTCCTCATTTTGCCTATTCATTCATCTATTATAGTATCTTCATTTCTATGATACTTATTTTATTTGTATATTTCTGTTTGTTTGCTAGCATTTAGTATCATACAGCATTGTTGTTTTTACTATTTTCTTATAAAATTCATATTTAAATTTGAGTGAGATTTATAACACATAAGATGAATTTCTCCACTTAATTTATCCTGCTTAAATCTTGCTAATTGATATTTAATTCCAATTAAGAACATATTTTCCTTGACAAAAAAGCTGACTGTTGGTCAACTACTTGACAAGACATTTGCTATCATGATTTTTGCCTGTTTTAAATTTTCACATTTTTTTGACAAAGAATATACTTAACTCTTTTCCTTGCCAGAAAGCTGGCTTGAAACATAGTCTCATGCTTTAGGAAACCTAGCTGCTATATTGATAAGTGTCTTTTATCTCTCCTGGCAAGATATCCTCCATGAGATTGAGATGGACAGATGCTTAAACCAACCCTTTCTAGTTAACCCAAGCTGGAATATTTCTTTTACTGCCACGGATAGCTGAAATCAATCATACATTTCTCCAACGTCTATTTCAACGTCTTTTACATTAAGTTGGGAAAAAGGCAAAACATGTAAGTGGAAGTTTGAAGTAATGGCGGATGCTTTACATGTTGGTGAAGAAGCCGTGTGGCCATACTTTCTGCCCTACGCTTCTCTAAGTCTGTAGACTGTAAATCACGCATCTGTATCTTAATGGTGTTTATGGAAGCTGGGGAAGTTATTACTTTGACATACAAAATCTTTGCTCGAAAGGGTATTGCATTTTTGTCAAGTGAAGCCTACTTCCAACCTCCAAAAAAATGAAGCCTACTTCCATTTCAATTTTTAATGTCATATTGAAAGGTTAGAGTTAGAAATAATTATATTGGGGAGAACTTGGGATTATATTACAGATAAGAAACATAGGAAATAGGCATGGTTTGGGCATATGTAAACAATAGGGGCATGTAAAATACCCGTAGAACTGAGAACTGACCTGAAACTGGACTGAATCAAAAAATTTGGGTCAAGCCTAAAATATATACAGTCAATTCTAGGTTGTCTATTATAAACAAAATCGATAACATGGTTCAGTTCTCGGAGTGAATTGAACCTATCCAAAAATTAATAGGTTTTCACATTTTGTAATATTTGAAGTTTTAAAAGTTGGCACTTTTTGCATTTGATTGTTATGCAGTTAGTAAACTATATACAGTAGTTTGAATGCTCTTTCATAGTTGCTGCCTTTCATGTATCTTTGGATGCTATCATGTTACTGTAATTATCTATCTTTGCTTCTAGTGCATTACACTTATCCATTACACTTATCTCCTCTCTGGCTGTAGCAATCTTTTAGAATAAGACAAATTCAGAAATTCCTACTTAATTTTGATTAATCTATTCTTTGTGGGATCCAGTACATTTACTCAAATCAATTTTTTGTTGAGACTTTAATACAATAGATTAAAGTATATATTTTTTGTTTAATAGTATTGATCCAATAGACTTGTTGGACCTGAAACCTCAATCTCCACTATCCATAGGTACGTGGGTCGTATCCGGTTCCATTATATTTGGAACTGGCTTAATCCGGGTTGGGTACTTGGTTGGGTGCTAAATAAGCATAGAACTGGCCCAAATCAAGCAAAGATTTATATGAACAAAACACTCATCTAATGGACAATATTATTAACACACTAGACTGTTTAGCAAAGCTACTCTGAATTTATAGAGGTGAACGATTGATGATGGTAATTAGTATGGTTACAACACAGTTTGCTCAGTGATTCACGTGATTTTCTCACATTTTTCATTTGCTTCCCATTCTGTAGGACCAAACACTGAGATTGCCACTGAGTTGCTGATCTCTTATTCACACGAACATGGAACATTGGTTGAACACAATTGGCTGCTGGAGCAAAGATTATCCCGTTCATATGGGTTGTTGAATCCTCCGATCAAAGAAAATGAAACATCTAGCTTGTTCTGGCATTTGATCTGCTGGCATACCAAGTAAGAGTTCTTTCCAGCCTTGAATCTTTTAGGGGCAATTACATACTTGCCTTCTTTCTGTCTTTCAATGCAGCTAAACTTTAGATTAGATTAATTACATATATATATATATATATATATATATATATATATATTACTAAAATCTAATTATTTGATATATTTGGCATCCAAATTTTAATATTACTTATTAACCACAAAAATTATATAAAAATTATAATATTTATTACATATATATCACAATTTTGTGATATAAATTGTACATAAGATACAATCTTTATATAATTTTAGTAACCAATATACAATATTAAAAATCTGAGAATTAAATACGTAAAGTAATTAAATTTCAGTGGTAAATATGTAATTAATCCAATCTTTTATCACATGAAACAAACAGTATGTTTAAACATGACTAAGCTACGTCCCTGTTTCAGTTGTTAAATTTAATATTTATTTTATTTTATATCCTATATATTTTTTAAAATAAAAATATTATGTTATTTACATTCTACTATTTTTTTCAAATCTCAAACTAAAAATATCACATCAAAAATTATTCTTAATTTCAATTTAAAATAACATTACAAAGTCTATATGATAGCTAAATAATTGCACTGAACCATCCTCTCCAGTTCAATCCATTAGAATTATTATGAACATCATTTTTAAGTTTTCTCTTTTATTTACTTGAAAGTTTTTTTTTGAATTTTGTCTCTTTAATTTGTAAATATTTGTAGGATTAACAAACTGAGCAATTGCAAGTCCATAATCGCCACCAGCCTTCCTTCTCTCAACGGAAAATTTACCCGTGGCGATCAGAGTAAACAGTATTTGGATTTTTATTGTGCATATATGAATTTTTTTTTTGAAGTGTTTAAAGGAGATTTTACTTTGGCAAAGTTCAACTTGAAAGTTAACCGTGTTGGGGATCTTTCCTTACAAGAAAGAGAAAGAAGTTAACGAATGTATGTTGAACAGAGCTTTATAAAAAAAAAATCGTCATCACTAACTTCAATGTAGGTGTGGATCACTAAAGAAAACTTCGATGAAGACATTATCCATGGTTGAAACCTCGAAGCCGGGATTTGACAAACAACCCTTGGAAATACTTACCGAGTTCAATGATCAGGTTGAGTTCTTAGCAACCTCGAACAAAGAAGAGTCACAAACAAAGCTTTAGCAAATTAGGGTTTGTCCTCTACATATAAGCAAATTTTGGGCATGGTGTTCTTCACAAACATTGGCTGAAATTGGGATGTAGCTTCTGATGAGAAGCAAATCTCAGGCCAAAGGAAACACTGTCCATATTAAGGTTTTCTAGCGAAGCCTTTTTGTAGAAATGGTATTTGAAGATTGGCATCTAATTTTGTGAATATATCTTTAAATTTCAAGGAGTTTGTTGATCGCCTATTGATTGAGGAGATATCACTTCTGATTGAACTAAATCTTTGTCCATGGAAATTCAGGGAATCTCAGTGACTATAGCGGAGTGGCCATGTAAACTTATAAATAGTTATAGAGCAGCGGCCACATCGAGCAACAACCGAATTGTTAAGAGAAGTGCTTACACGGGACAACGACGTGTACAGGGTATTCTTAGAATATCACATTAAGAAATTCCCTTCTCCAGCTATAAAATAGCGGTAATATGATTGTGACGTCCCAGCTGCTGCACCCGAGCCACCAGTAGCAACCGAGGCGTCAGAGCTAGAACAACAACAAATAACTTCCACATAACCTTACGTCAACTGCTTCTTTGCAGTAACCTGCGGTACCTCACACCATGTCCCGTGATATTTCTTATGCAGTACCTGCCACCAAAAATGACAGGAGTTTGTTAATACAAACTCAATAAGTAAAACAATATCCAACATAAAATAAATACAGATAACATCATGACATGAACAATAAATAAACACATAACATTCAAAATATCATCATAACGCCCATATGAGTGTACAAACACATACATATACCTAGAAGCCTGACAAAAGTCCCTCAGTTTGTTATTCTTGAAGTCTTGACAAAAGCTGCACTTTACATTGGTGATTCTACATCAGGACATCACTCATCATACACATAAAATGAATACTCATATCATCACTGCATGAACAATCATTAACCGCACATCAGTATTCTCACAAAAATACATCAACACCATATCATTGCACAGATAATCAAATCACACTCATTTTCTGGTGTATTTAATAAAATACACCACATTAGACATAATTTCGTAGACATAATAAACCAACAAATCACATATATTCCCGTAAGTAAACAAGATAACTACACACCATCACATCAGAACATCATTCATTTACATAATAAATTAGAAAGAATTACCTACCGTTTAATCATGAAACAGCGCTAAGAAATCTTGCTCTGGCTTTTCTCTCCTTCCTCTTCCTTTCTTCTTCTTCTCCTCCACCTTCTCTTTTTCCTTCTCCTAGAACTTCTCCTCTGTTTTCCTGCAGCCACCCCTGCTGCTGCTCTTGCTGTCATGCTGCTCTTAATTTTATTTTATATTTTACATAATTAGTTATAAAAAATACTATAGCTCAAAATATTATTTAATAAATAAATTTAGAAATTTAATATTAAATTATTTGATAAATTAAACTCATAATTATTAGATAATTCACTAAATTAGGCCCTCGCTCAATAATGATTATATAATATGTAATTTAGTGGGCTGCTTAAACAATTTATCTTAATTAATAAATTAATTTTATTTTAATTATATACATTTAAAATATTTAAATAAATTTTAAATTAAGAGTACTTTTTTGACAAATTTATGTAATATTTTTATTTTAAAAATTATTAATAATTTGAAATAACATTTAATTATAGTTTAAAAAACGTATGGTATATAAAATAAATTTAATTTTATATTTTAAAATGTATATGCTATACAAAATTTAAAATATTAAATTTCATGTATGTATCATTTGACATTTTAACCGTTTTTGAAAGTTATTATTCTAAATTTTTAATTAAATTTAACATCTTAACTGAGATAATGGACTGCGTTGGCTATTATTCAACTGATCAAATCGTAAACCGGTCCGTCAACCGGTCCAGTTTAATTTTATAACTGGATCTGTTTAAAACCGGTTAGAACCAGTCTAAACCGCGGTTCAACCGGTAAACTGGTACGGTTGGACCGGTTGAGTTTAAAATTTAAAAAAAAAACTTTCTTAAACTCTGGGTTCCTAATTCAGCGTCCGTTATGCGGCCTCTACTTGCGCAACAGTCACGAACTCGCGATTTCTCTTGCCTCGCACTCTCCTCTCCAGCCTCCATCCTTTCGAAATGATTTAGTATTTTAGTAATATAAAATAATAAAATGATTTAGTATTTTAATATTAATAAAGCATACATTTGTTCAGATCTTTTAATGATATACTAAATATTATATTCAATTTATGATTTGTGAATATTTATTCCTTAATACACTATTTCAATACTGTCATTCTATAATAGAATTTTGACGATAATTTAAAAGAAGTATCGCATCCATCTAAATAATTTTATTACAAACTAAAGAAAAAGCTAAGTTAAACGATGTACCACTATATTTTTGGTCTAGGGGCAGTAGATCATTGAGCCTTGTTGCATTCGAGTTATCCCATCTCAAATGTCATACAAATCAATCTCGAAATGATAATTTAGCTAACTAGGAATAAGAACGAATCGAATTCAAGTCAAGCCAAATACTGCTCAAATTTAGCTCATTGATTCATAGTTCGATTCAAGCTCAAATTGAGTCGGCTAGTACTGAATTTTGAACTGGCTTAAATCTCCAGAGAATTGAGAATTATGTTAGAAAAAAATTAAGTAGCCTTCATTAGATTTAAAATATAAGTCAAATATATCGATCGATTTGCTCAAAATATATCTTAACCATTGCGTTTTATATGCTATTTATAAAAATAATATTCAAGTAAACTTTCATCCGAATAAATCTCATCCGGCTATGGCTTCAATTTAGCCTGACAAAATTACACGCTATAAATATAGCTCATAATTCGGCTCAATAAACTTGACTCAAGCCCAATTCAAATTAAATATCAAATCCAATGTCGAGATATTACCAAACTTGGAGCCAAGCTATCATCCATAAAACTAAAGTGATGGAAATACCAGTATGTAGCTTAAGCCCCATTTGGTTGAAAATTTTTTAGGGATATTTTTTTTGAAATAAAGAGAGAGATTTATTTTAATGTCACGAAGTGAAATAAAATTATTAATTATTTTATATTATATTAAATGTTTAAATAAAATTAATTTTTAATATTTAAATTTATATATAATATAAGTTAAATATAAAAATATCGATGGATATATTTTTAGAGAAATTTGTGGGATTTTTTAACACAATCGGAGAGGGATGAGAGATTAGAATGTGATTGAAATAATGGACAGATATGGGTACTCAAATTTCACCTGCGACCCGTAACCCGCCCCGCCTCGTTATAAAATGGGGCGGGTTCGGGTAAGAGTCAATCATACTCGCCTTGCCCTGCACTCAACTCGATGCAACTCAAAAAATTTAAAAAACTGATAACCAAATTATGCATTTCATGAAAATTAATCTATTTTATTTTTTATAGTAATCTTAATTTATTTTTTAAATATTGTATGTTTAGAGCTATAATAGTTATTTTTAAATTTTATAATTATTTTAAAAATTTTTTTTTTTTTTTAAGAATGAGAAAAATTATTTGTAGATGTTCAAAATTAAAAAATGATTAGATTTGTATATAAATTTTGAACTTATTATACAATTAAGATTTTATTTTAAGTTAGTTATTAATAGGTAAATTTTTATAGTATTTTAACTTACGAACATTATATTATTTTTTAATATTAAATAGTCTTTATTGTCTTGTACGAACAAACTTATAATTAAATTATAAAACAAGGGTGGATCGGTTCGGGTAACCAGACCCACCCGAACCCGCCTCTCAGAAAAAAAATGAGGGGTTTCTCTATCAATATCAAATTTTTATCTGTCATCTTGATATTTTTTCGGTTTCTAATTATTTAATATTATCATAAATTATTAGTAAAATATTTATACTTAATTTTTATAAAATATCTTATCTCTTTCAATTCTAAAGAAATAATTCTCTTAATTAATATCTATTTTTTTCTAATTTCTAAAATTTTTATACACAGTGATTAGTGAGTGCAGTCTACTATGTTTACCCACACACTCCGTATAGGTTCACAACCGCTTTGATAATATCTGTGACATCCCGGCTGCCAATACTCGACTGCTCTCGAGTACGAGTTTATGAAAATTAGAAACGAGATATGGTGAATAATATAAAGCGGAGCGGATATGTGTATTCATAAACCGACCCAATTACCACCGGTTTCGTCGATCATGAATTTGTCCTGCGGGAGACCTAGGGAGAAGAGAAAAGGGCAGCGGTGACGGAGGAGGGACGACCCATTCGCCTTTTCCGGCAACTTCTTGGGTTCCTCTCCGCCGCCAAACCCTAATTCGATCGTTCAAGGCCTGTTCGTCCTTGTGGTAATCAATTTTCCTCCTCTGGATTTTGATTTCTTCTTCCCCTCTTTTCTCAATCCCACTTTTCAAGTTTCTTTTCTGTCAGTTTGTCGATTAAACTGGGGGCTAGGGCGGCGTTGGTCTCTTGTTTTGTTAAGTTTTCGATTCGTGAGGTCAAGTGGTTTTGATTCTTCGGTGCTTATCTCAGGAGGCATTCGATTTTATGTTTGAGGGCTCGATGGCTTTATCGGTGATTCCCATATTATGACATAAGAGAGTTTGGTTCCGAGTTCTCTTTGTCGGTGATTTCCATATTTCTTTCTTGACTGAGAATATTTATCATATGCCTTTCTTCTAATATGATGTTCGACTTTCAGACGGTTTTTTGCTCGCTAATGAAGGGAATCTGATTCCATAACTTTCTGAGAGCTTTTCTTCATGTTTTATTCTGAGATTTTGAAGATTTGCTAAATTTCTGTTGAATTACCGGGATTATCTGCATTCTATAGTTCGGGGACAAAGCTTTGTGTTTGATTTTTGAATGTTCTTGGCTTGATTTTGGTTCCAGTATTTTGGCGACCTTCCACTTTCTCAGTTAATTTTGTTGGTTCTCTGAACAACTTAGCTACTGATGTTGGACGACAGGTGAAGGAGAAAAATTGGAAGATGGCTGATGCTGTGGCTTCTCGATACTGGTGCCATATGTGTCGTCAGGTAGTCGACCCACTCATGGAAATGGAGCTAAAATGTCCCTTTTGTGATAGTGGATTTGTGGAAGAAATAGATGAAGGAGAAACACCTGAAAATGAAGAGGTCGGATCTGAGCAGCCCTTTTCTCCATGGGCTTCAATCCTGCTAGGGATGATGGCCAATCCTTCACGGCGTCGTCGCCTTAGTAGGAGAATTGCAAGGATAGAAGACGATGAATACTCTGATTTGGAGCGTGAGCTAGAGTCAATCCTGTGGAGAAGAAACCAAAGGGAATTGGAGGACGAAGATAGGAGGACAAGGATGGAAGAGGATGATGATGAGTTGGATGGCGAGCATGAACCACATTCTATTACACGAAGGAGGCAGCAGAGCACAGCTAGACTTCAATTGCTTTATAGCCTTCGTGAAGATTTTAGATCAGAGTCTGATGAACCCGAGAGGGGGAGGGAGAGGGACAGGGACAGGGAGAGGGAGAGGGAGAGGGAGAGAGAAAGTCTAGTTCTGGTTAATCCTTTTAGTCAAGCAGTTCTCCTTGAAGGGTCCCTTGATACTGATCAGAACCAAGGCGGCAACTTGGATAGTTCTTCATTTGATGCATCCATTGGAGATTATTTCATCAGTTCGGGACTGGATTTGCTCTTGCAGCATCTGGCAGAGAACGATCCTAATCGCTACGGTACACCACCTGCCCGGAAAGAGGCAGTGGATGCAATTCCAACTGTAAAAAACATGGAAAATATGAGCTGTCCTGTATGTTTGGAGGACCTTGAAGTTGGAATGGAAGCTAGAAAAATGCCTTGTAAGCATAAATTTCATGGTGCATGCATTTTTCCATGGCTGGAGCTCCATAGTACCTGCCCGGTGTGTCGGTTTCAGCTGCCTACAGATGAACAGAAGGCTTCAAATGGGTCTACTGGTGCCAATAGGGAAGGAGGAAGGAGGACTAGATCCCAGGCCTCAGCATCTTGGCCTTTCAGCAGCTTGTTCTCATTTTCTGGTTCTCAAAGTGATGACGATTCTTCCTCAATGCCAACATCTGCAGCATCTGCATCCGAGCGCAATCCCCCTGCAGATGAGAATTAAAGATGTATTAATTCCAACATCCTATCTCCTTTGTTAGAAGAATAAATGCATCATATGTCCCTGAGATTTGTAGTCAATCGCACTTTAGTGCATGATCTCGGGATCGCAGATTTAGGTCCTTTGAGATAAAAATGACTTTGCTGTTAGGTTCTTCCATATGTACCCTCTTATATCACAGTAAAATGTCGTTACTGCCTCTGATCATATTATCTCAATGCATATACCTATCACCTAGACACCTGCAACCTCACTCAGCCGAGAGCTTGTCAACACCAAACTGCAGAGAGACAGTAAGAATATAAATTAGCTTTTATTCATCAGAGGTTAAGGTTAACAGTGGCATCTTAGACGTTTAAGAAGATTGGCATTGTGAAGATGGAATCCTCCTATTTGTACAATTAAACAACTCAAGTAAATTGTTGTTTGCACCGCTTAATTATTCTAATTTGGCACTTTGCCTTGAAAAGGAAAACTCACATGATGCACCTTCAAAACATTAATTTTTGCAACTTCCACTCTCGGAGCTAGGAGTGAGTACGATCCAAGTTTGAGTTAGCCAAGTGCAGCTCAAGGTCAGTTCGTTGATTTATAGATCAATTCGAGCTAGGATCCTGACTTGCTTGAATCTCCCAATGAACAAAAAACTATTTAGAAAAAAATTAAGTCACCTTCATTGGGTTTTAAAAATGAGTTAGCCGTTCCCATCAGCTTCCCCAAGTTCGGTCGGAATCGATCCTAATTCAATCATGGCTCTAACTTAGTTCAATAAAATTGCGAGCTATAAATATGGCTCGTAACTTTGGCTCAAAAAACTTGACTAGAGCTTCATTCTAACTAAATATTGATCTGAGTATTAAGCGATTATCAATCTTGGGGTGAAACTCTCACCTTATGACTATAAATATGGCTCGTAACTTGGCTAAAAAAACTTGACTAGAGCTTCATTCTAACTAAATATTGATCTGAATATTAAGCGATTATCGATCTTGGGGTGAAACTCTCACCTCTACTAGGGGTTGTGATTTTGAGGGTAGAGTGTAAAGTGTAATGTGTCACTTCTCATTTTCAAGAGTGCAAAGTGCCAAAGTTAATAATTTGATACAAATTGCTGTGCATTCTGTATAATGGTTATTGAACTTCGAGGATTTTAAGTAACATGGTTTATATCTTGGGCTTATAATCTTGCGTACTAAAGTGTAATGGGCTAAAACTCTAAGGGACATATAAGCAATTATTGACTATTGTTGAAATCTTTGTTATGTACATAATTTAGGAGTTAGAGAACTCTTTTCTTCAGTATCTAAAGTAGTTGCTTTGTTTCTGCTTGGAGGTATATTGAAATGCTTGGAGTCTTATAATTTTACTCTTGTTTGATTGTACAGAGACATGGAGAAATTTGGTGGTGATATATATAGAGGGATCATGTGAGTATATAGTTTCCAGATCTCTTTACTTTCTGTTACATTTGAACAGCCCTTTGTATAGTCGGTGTATGTGTGCTGCTTTATATTGTGGAAATAACTTATACAGGAATTATCCCCTTTTTTTTAAGATCTGTTAGATTTGAAATTGTTATATGGCAAGTACTTCTGTATTTAGTTCTTGCCATTGTTTTATATTTGATTCATTGTTTATCTTAAATCATTGCTGTTATCATCATTATTATTTTTAATAACTTTCTTTCAGCTATTTGATACATCTAATATAACAATTTGTGTTGATTCTAGCTTATTTAATTAGTTTATGACGAATCCTTTCATTCTTCTTTTCCCAAGCTCACCTAGCTACATTATGTCAATTAGAGTGGTTTTTTCGGCTAGTGGTAGTTATATAGTTCAAATTTAACAAGTTTATATTTGGGAAGAAAAGTTCTTTGCTATACGCAATATACTTTTCTTTCTCTCAAGTCTTTGTTCTGATTGTCGGCCTTGTGCATTCAGTATTCTCCATTTTTTCCACATTTGCCTGTCATTATGATTTGTTTCTTGTGTATGCAAAAATTATCATTATATGAAAAGATCTATTCGAAAAAGTAAGTGTAATAGGATATTGACAACGAACGATTGTGGTTTCAGACAGCCATCCAAAGAATAGGACTTAAGTGCTAGCGACTCAGAAATACAGATTGAACTCATAGACAAACTAAATCATAAAACACTAAAAGAGATGATAATGGTGATGGTGATGTGGATCGTGGAGGAGGACATCAGTATTTTCAAAAGGATCAACAATCTGAAAAAGTGCTCATAAAGTTGATTCCTAATGAATATCAGTGAATAGCAAGTGTTACCCAATTAGATTCTTGAATTTATGGAACGGTTATGACTGAGAGGAACCTCGAGCAGATTTCAATTCCATCTTAGAGACAGGACTTCTGTCATTGGGAACTTTAATGCAAAGTTTAGCATGGTCGTGCCTAAGGACATATTGGTTGAAGTATATTCTTCTTTTTAATCAATTAAAAACTCTTTCCAAATTATATAACTTTTTAGATGTATATGATGATATCTAGATAGACAGAAAAACATGATCATCAAAAGGGAATGGATGAACTTGTAACATTGGTCTCTACCCTAAGTTTTTTAAGGAAAATTGAATTTTGGATTTTATGCTTGTTTTGGTTATCTACGGTTTGGTCTCTTTTTTATTATTATTATTATTATTATTTATCATTTCTCTATTATTTGTGAGGTTCTTTCAGTTTTCTGTTTGATGTTAAATGGGACAGGGGGAGTTCTTTTTATCAAAAGTATTATTATTATTATTATTATTATTTTTAAGCCATGGCTTTCTGTTGTAAGATTCAGCTTTTAGAAGTTTGCTCATTGAAGAGCTTCTTGATCGAAAATTTCATCCCTCGGTCTGCTTTTTCGAGTTGCTGGCATGCAATCATCAGTGCACTTCTGATGAACAAAAGCTTCTACACCTCTAGGTTCTCAACTCTCAAGGATATGATTAGAATTTGAATTTTCTTTGTGTTGATCCCCAGGAAGTTATGATCAAGGAGAGGTTGAGCTCATTTTAGAGGCTAAGATGAAAAAGAGATGTTTAAGTTGATTTGATCGTGCTCGCTCATCTCTGCCTTGATGGTGTAAGTCATGAGCTAGAGAGAGATATCGGGAATAGTTTAGGATATAATCATCATAAATGATTTCGACCCAAACTTGAGCCGAATGATGGGATTTGAAATAAGTTTGAAATTTAAAAAGCTATACAACCTAAAATTTCGACTCATTCTCCACCTATTTGATTGTTGAAATCTTAAATGTGAAATTTGAGAATGGTCACATTTGCCTTTGAAGGATAACAGATCTTCAAAAGACGAGGACTTGAAGTATGACCATTCTTCAAAAAAGTTCAAATGTTCGGCATTGATAACTACAATGATTTTCTAAAGAAGGAATCGCTACAATGTGGTAGTGTTGTGGGGCCTTACTTTCAGTTTATGATAAGTGCTGTTATCAAGTTTTTCGACATCTATTTGAGCTGAGAAAAATGCATTTGATTTTGGGTTGATTTTTTCAATTTCTTTCGACCTTAATTTGCAATTTTAATTTCATGATGAGCTTGTGTTAAGCATGTAATGCATGAATGTGGTCAACAAATCAAATCTCAACTGAAATTTGAGTTTGATTTGAGTCAAGTGAAAATTATTCATGTACGGTAAATATCATCTATAATAGAGGGTAACATCAAATAGATCTGTGATTTTAAAATGAGGTTTTTGAAGTTTGACATTAATATTTCAAGTTTAAAAAACTTAAAATTATTATTATATGCTTTCCTCCTTCCCTCATCCCCCTCCACCCCTAAGATTCATCACAACTATCAATTAAAATAACATGTTAGATCAATCATTCCTCTCACACTAAACTATTAAAAAGGTGTTTGTCTTCTTTTTCTCATCAACTTTGCTTCTATATGATGCCGTTCTCCACTGCCCATGGACAACGCGAAATTAGAAAGGCTGCCTTCTTCCTTTTATTTGTGAAGTGGGCTCTGATTAAGAGGAAGCACGTCTCCATTAACAATTGCAAGGAGAATGGAGAAGAAGACGGCCCTCCTGGGGCTCATGATTCTGCTGTGCTTAGCTTTCCTTCTTCCTTCAGATCATGCAGTGCCAGTTCCACGCTCGATGGGTTCCTGTTCTCTGCTTCATCCTTAGCCTTGATGTTCTTAAATGCTTTTAGTTGTCGTCATTTTCTTCGTTCTTTGTTGATTTCGTCTTCTTTCTTTTTGGGTGCTTTTTATTGCAGCTAGACTCGTCTCATGGAATCCTAAAGCACCAAGTTCAGAGATGGAAGAACTTCAGTCTCTCTCTCTCTCTCTCACTTTGAAGTTGTGGAATGGAGCAGATGATGATAAGGGAGGAGAGAATAATGGGGGAAACACAGAAGGCAGATGGTGAGGAAGACTGCCCGGGTTCAGGGGCCAACGATAGACATGATCCAGGTGGGCCTGGCAGAATTTGACGGCCCAATCAGGCCCACTATGAACAGGGATTACTTGGACCTTGGAAAAATTAAAGGCCCAATAGCTTGTTAAACGTTCCTATTTGGAATCATGGCAAATTTTTTCAAAATGAACTCATACAGTCTATACATAATTTCAATAAAATACTACTTATATGTATAATTTCATATTTTTTTTAATTTTTTCTTCTTAGAAAAGACGTAATTTTGAGTGATGGGCCGAAAGGCTCACAGCTAATTTACCAATAAAAGTTTTTTAGAGAGTTGAATCGAGTCGAACTTCTACTTCTTGTTTTGGAGCTGAACTGAGTAAAGTAAATTTTTATTTCTTTCACATATTATCTCTATGGGTAAATTGCATTTGAGCTCCTATGGGTGGAAGAGATTTTAATTTTTTTTAAAATTCAATTTGGGTTCTATGCGTATATCCTACGTAAATCTAGAGGTATTTACATTCTTAATGCTTCATAGTATAATATTTATATATTTTACGTTTATTTTTAAATATTATAATATGCACATCATGATTCTTTAAATTTTACATTCTTAAAACTTAAAAAATATTTGGAGTATAATATTTTATATTTACATTATAATGTTCAAAAATAAATGTATAATATTATAAATATGATAATATTGTTTCTTTTTATGTCCATATTCCAGGGCAAATTCTACGTTCTCTGCCAAATGTGATATACTCGAAGTTGGCTCCTTTAAAATCGTTAGGATTTATGTCATTAAATCACTCCGGTCGAAAGCTCTCGGAAGAAAAAAATTATAAATACGATAATATAAATTGTAATATATATAATTATAATATATTTAAGTTTATTTCAATTTATTGACATGCATAGTCCATATTAATAATGTTAACTAAAAGTAAATGAAAAAAATGCCAAATTGAGCGTTGTACATTGAAAGATTAATGTTATCTTGATGTTATGTCGTGTTATTCAGAAAAAATAATTATTTTATTTAATGATATTTATAAATAATTTTTTATAAAATTATAGAATTATTAATTAAAAACTGACATCTAGATTTCATGCTATAATAATAAGATAATGATAAATTAAATGCCCTTAATAAATTCTAATTGATTCAAATAAATTTCAATATGAGATTAAAAACTTTTTATTTTCATTTGATCAAAGCAAATCCAGCACCAACAATAATAATAATAGCAATAATTTTATCGAATAATAATAATAATAACAATAATTATTATTATTATAATCATATGTTGTACATATTATCTTTGAGTACGAGTGTGGCACTTGTTAGCCACTTGTAGAAATAGTTTTGTGTTAAAAATGCATGGCAAGCAACAAGCTAATGGGAACAAAAATGATAAGGATGTGATAGTGGGTCCCAATTTCAATTGAGACTTGATATGATCCAAATTTTATACAAAATTATTTATAATCATAAAAAATTTGCACTTTTCCCCCACTAAAATTAAAGATTTGTGGAAGGTCAAGGACCTGATATTAATAATACTGAAACTTTGAAACATCATAATTAATTTGGAAAGTACAGATAAGAACCAAGAAATTATATCTATTATGCAGCACTTCATTCAATAAATATAAATTTCATTATATATCCTATCATTTTCTTGGTATTTTTATGTAAATGTATATTCTATTATTTTCATGGCTATTTTTCAGTAAATGCAAATTAGATATTTAATACAAATTAAGATAAATTTAAATGTTACGTAAATAAGTAGATCTTGAGGGCAGCCTTTGGATTTTTTTTTATTTTTTATTTTTCTTTTGATGTAGCCTTGGATATTACTCTCCTCAATTGCATAAACTAAAAATTTAATGCATACATTGCCGCATTCCGTGAACTTAATGTAGAAGTATTGTCTGTTTTGATTTTAGAAAAATTTTGTAACTTAAGCACTTTTCAAGATGCCACTCATCCAGTACTAGTCTACTTATACAACTCAGGATTTTTCTTCCTTTTTAATGTCAGATAATTCATTCATGTGCATCTCTTATCACTCATTATTCGGCCTAAAAGACTACCAGGAGCCGCACTTTGCCTCAGTGATTCCTTTCTCTTAGGATATCACCCGACAATCACTTTACCACGACCGTCACATACATACTAACATAATTAACAATTACAAGTCATTATCATTTGACCATTCTTGAATTCAAATAAAACTTTTTAGACTTGGAATTATTTTTTAAATTCTTTTTCATCATATAAATAAATTTGATATCTTACATAACTTAGAAGTTAACTATGTTGTTTTCAAATTTATTTAAAAAAAAAGAGAAAAGGTAACTAAGTTTTTAGTTTATAATTTTACATCTAAAATCTAAGTTCCAGTCAGAGTATCATGTCAGAATCAATCAAATTTATGAGCCAATTTTAGAATTTCAAACAGAGCTATAAATGAATCAAGCATTCGATCATAAACTCAATGTTCAGTTTATCAAAATTAATAAATAATCTTTAACATAAATTTAAAAGCTCGATTCTTAAATGACCGAATTTGAATATACTAGCATTCGATTCATTAAAGTTTGTGAAAAGTTCACATGTTGTTCATGAACATACTCAATGTGATCTTTTTTTAATAGTATATATTATTTATTAATAAAAAAAACAAAATTATAAATCCTGATAATAAACAAGTTCATAATTAAACACAATAACATCGTGATATGTAATTGCTTATCTATAGTTTTTGTGCTTGTGAACTCAAATTTATATAAATTTGCTCGTTAACATATTAGTGAACTCGTTCATGAACCATATGAACCAGGCTCAGACATGCATTTATATTTGGGAATCTAACTCAAGCAAGCTTGAAACAAATTTGAGCGCTGGAGCTCCAGCTCAATTTTAGTAAACGAATATAAGCCTGAACAGAGCGCTACTCAGTTCAACTCGATTTATTTGCGGTCTCAATTAATTTCAAAAAAAAATTATTTCAAAATCCCTGAGCTAGCATGACTTACAGCCCACACAACTCATGTTGACTCATTCAAATAAATGAACACCAAGCAAAATCTTAGGGAAATGTGTGGCCATCATTGAGGGACAGTGTGGCTAATGAGAAAGTTTGTGGTGTGTATCATTCCAAGGACAAAGCTGTCATTTTGCCCTGTCACAATCTTTGGGAACCATTTCACCATAAAAATTTAATTATTATTTTTTTGAAATAATTACCTACATGCCACACCATTTTGCTTTATTTATGCGCTACTCATCCATTCTTAATTAATTACGCTATGCACACTCAAAACATTATAAAATCTTACATACACACACTTTCACTTATTTCCATTATAATAATCAATTATAATTTTTCAATAACCTAACTATAGTTAGGTTACAAAAAATCTGAACCGTTCATCATATTATTTTAAAGATATTTAAATATATTTTGAGTAAAAATCTTAAAACTTTGATGTTTAGGTTATGGTAAGAGAAGGAAACATCCGCGACGTGAATTAATTTTAGGACAGATCAGCGCTTTAGTGTGACATCGTGGAAGGAAAAAAATATATACTATTAAGGGTAAAAATGTAATTTTAATGATTTACTAACGAAATATTTTTTTTTCAAATAGATTTTGACTAAATTTTAATTTAAGTGTGTGCATGTAAGATTTTATAATATTTTGAGTGTGCATAGCGTAATTAACTAAGAATGGATGGGTAACGCATAAAATAGTGTGACATGTAGGTAATTATCCCTATTTTGTTTTATAATTTAAGAACAACACCATTTGAAATTGAAAATTTAATGAAGCTTAAAATAATAATGAATAAATTAGTTACAAATTGTTGAGATATGAAGTTTATTGTAATTTGTCCTCAATTTTTTTAAATTTAGCTCAAGAAAATAAAAAGTCGTAACCGAGAATTTTTTTATCATTTTTAAATATATGCATGATCGAAAATATATGCAAAATCATTGATCTTTATAAAATGGTAGACAGAATTATAATAATAAAAAATAAATAAATTTATTATGTCAAAAATTACGCAAGAAAAAAAATAAAATTAATAATTATATTAAAAATTGTATAGAATATGATATAAAATAAAATTTTTATATTAAATTTGTACACATAATTAATTTTGTTAATTCAAAATGGGATAAAGAATATTTTAGAGATCTTAGGTTTTTTTTTCTTGGATTAGGTTTCTTAGGATTAATTGTTTATCTCTTACACTTTTTGGGTTGGTCAAAATTGGGATTTTGTTTAACTTTAGAAATAATTAAACATCTTTTATTATTATTATTATTTTTATTATTATT
Organism: Apostasia shenzhenica; assembly: GCA_002786265.1. NCBI lineage: Eukaryota > Viridiplantae > Streptophyta > Magnoliopsida > Asparagales > Orchidaceae > Apostasia > Apostasia shenzhenica. Next base: position 1,776,696 of record KZ452014.1, on the reverse strand, counting down.
ATTATTATTATTATTATTATTATTATTATTATTATTATTATTATTATTATTATTATTATTATTATAGTGAAAGAGAACTTAAACATATAATAGCACTTAATGTAGCTTCACACAAGTAATTTTTGATGTAATATGCATATTACTAAAATTATTTTTCTTATTATATATTATATTTACATAAATACTACTTAATTTTTATAAATATTTTAAAATTTTCATTCAATTATGTCTTCATCTTTAAGAATTTTTTTATATTATATATTTGATTATGTACAAGATTTTTTTTTATCATATACAAGATATATAATCAAATAATGAAAATTTCTCATGTCATAAATAAAAAAATTGGCAGCATGGAGATAAAAAAATTAGTTATATCACAAAAATAATTAGGTATTCAAATGAAAGCACATCATTATAGAAGGAGATGCCAATAAAATTATCTCAATATTTCAAGCAAATAATTTGAAATTTTCAATTTTTGAGCCTCGATTTCCTTCCTCAAAGGCAAAAATGGCGAGAATGTGTCATCTAAATTGATCATTTACTCGTCATCAGTACAATTAAGTTGCTCACAAGCTCACTCAACACGTCAAAGCACTCCAAAACTCGAAGTAATGAATAATAGGCATATAATTTTCTGTATTTCATCGCTCATGAAGATTTTTTTGCAAAATTATATGTAATTTTTTTTAGCATTTATTAAATTTTATTTACACTTTTTTTTTCATTTAAGTAATTTCCTTCCATGTACATTATTATTTTTGTGCAAATTTGGTCCATTAAAAGATAAGTTTGTACTATTAAATGTTTCATTAAATTATTATCAAATAATAATAATATTTCGTTAGATATCAAGAAAAAATTATAAAATTGCTATTTATATAGCCACACCCTACTTACTAAATTAATTCACGAACTAGAAAAAAAAATTAAAAAAAATCATGAAGTATTATTAATTAAATTAAAATCAATTCAAATATTTGAATAAAATTGAAGCACTGAGGTTCAAATATTTTTAACAGTTATCTTTGCGGATATTGTCGGCTTTAGCTTATAAATTTCACAATTTCAAGTCACATTTACTTAAAAGCGTGTTCGCATAAATAACTAACATATATATCTTCTGTATTTTGCTAACATAAATTTATTTAAAAATATAGTATTTTTTTAATTTTTTCTCAAAAAATTAGTACAATACTGTTAGATCATATAACACTTGTCATCAACTTTGAGAAGTCTCGATAATTATGATATTTCATGGTTGATAACTGTTCTAATTCAAAGGAATTTACGCGACTAATCACTAATTTTCATTTAAGAACTACATCTTGAGATCAATATATTTTTGATAAGAGTTAGAGCAAAAATCTAGCTAAAATAGTTATATTCCTTGCTCTATAATTTGATATATTTCGAAGCTCTGTGTTCATTTTCTTAAAATTTAAAAATTATGCATATTTACTTTAAACTGCATTTACTTATTACTGGAGTTTTTTTTATACTTAATAGGCCTTTTAGGTAGAGAATATTATTTTCTTCTTCTTTTTGGAAATTTTTATATACATATTATATAAATTTTTGTCACATTATTATATATTATCTTTAAAAATTGTATGATATAATATTATAAAATTTGTGTGATATATATATATTTATTTATTTTTTATATACTTTATGCATGTTTATTTCTTTTTAGGTACTCTAATTTACAACATTATGCACTGTTCTCTTGTAAGGAAAATAAAATAATAAAAATTTTGAGGCATGATTAACACATTCCTTAAAATAAATTTGCAGTATAGACGCAATTAACTTTCAGGATACAACAAATCATCAAAACTCTCTAACAATAAGATTGCAGAAATATATATGATATTTATAGATATTTTTTAAGATTAATTTAATAACCAACAGATACTTAAAAGTGATCTTTAATTAAGAGACACATCTCTTAAATGCATTTTTTCATTAAAATAATATTTCAAAATTAGAATATTCTAATTACAAAATAAAATTTTAATTAGCAAAATAAAATTCTGGCTTACTGAGGCAAGCCCAAGTGCCCATCAAAGACTATTAAATATTCATTAAGTCCACTATGATCCATTAGAGAGGCCCATGGGCTTAATTCAAATTAATAAAAGAAACACTTTATAAAATATCTATAACTTTACTTCATTCATAATGTGAGAATATCATATATCCAAAATATTATAAATTTATATAATAATTTTCCCACTGTTATTATTGTTTTAAGATAATTACCTACATGTCACACTATTTCGCTTTATTTATGTGTTACCCATCCATTCTTAGTTAATTACGCTATGCACGCTCAAAGCATTATAAAATCTTACATACACACACTTTCACTTGTTTCCATTATAATGAGCAATTATAATTTTTCAATAACCTAACTATAATTAGGTTACAAAAAATCTGAACCGTTCATCATATTATTTTAAGGATATTTAAATATATTTTGAGTGAAAATCTTAAAACTTTAATGTTTAGGTTGTGATAAGGGAAGGAAACATCCACGACGTGAATTGATTTTAAGACAGATCAACGCTTTAGTGTGACATCGAGGAAGAAAAAAAATATGTACTATTAAGAGTAAAAATATAATTTTAACGATTTACTAACGAAATATTTTTTATAATCTTATAATATAATAATAAAAAAATAATAATTGTATTTTAATTAGGGCGAAACTACTGTGCTTTTTACAATTTTAGGATCCAAATTGAGCTTTATAAAAAGTTTTGGACCAATTTGCAATGTCTTTTCAATCTCAGAGACTTAAATGTAATTTATCCAAAAAAATTATGCCAATGCTTACAAGAAAAACATGGTTCTACGTTATATATCTTCTGGGAATAATATTACTAACAACTTAAGGGATATTTGATTTGTTGTTATTCTGATGTTATATCATATAATCTAGATGTTATGATATCTAAATATTATCTTTTGACTAATAATTTTATAATCTTATAAAAAATTTATTCATAAATATCATTAAAGTAAATAATTATTTTCTTTAGATAATATAACGTAACATCAAAATAACATTAAAATAAGCGCCCCTTTCATCTGATCATCCAAAGGGTATTACAAATTAATCTCGATTTTTTAGAAATCGCAATTATAATAACAAGTGAATCGGCCACCATCCTATTAACTTTTTCGATAAAATTTAAGTTTAGGATGGCCAACGTGACTTCACCAAAGGAATTACTATGTTCAATTAACACAACAAATACGATATTCAGCCACCTAGTTATATGTAGTAATGTGGAGAACATAAAATTAGAGAAAATTATACGATTAAATATATCATTTTTATATTATTATTTTGATTAATTACACTGATAGATTTCTATGGTTGATTTATAAATTTTGGTTCACAATATATTTACAATTATAAAATAAAAACTTAAAAGGAAGAATTTTTTAAAATGTACATCACAATATATTTACTGGTGAGAACTATAAATAATTTATTTTATTTTTTAATTCGATTAGCCAAGAGACTACGGTAGACTTTCTCCGCACCTCCCCGGTGCTGACGTGGAACACGAGAAAGACTGGGTAACCGGCATCTGCCGGTCACCGTTCCCCTCTCTTCATCCAAGTCGGCCCCTTTCCCCTTCTCTTCTTCTTCTTCTCCTCCTCCTCCTTCAAATACTAATCGATAGAGAGGGATTATATGCGATTCGATTTTTTTGGATTTAGCGTTGGTGGTGCGAAGGAGGGAGGATGGCTGACGCAAGAGATCCAGCAATTAAGCTCTTTGGCAGGGCCATCCCTTTGCTGGACTCCAAGCCGCCGCCGGAGCAGCCGCCGCCTCCGACTTCTGCCGATAACGTTTCCGGCGAGGTTACCGATTGCCTGGAATCGGAACTTAACGATAAGGTGAGTCCGGTTCAGACTTGCCTTTTTAGGGTTTGGACTTTGTGGTTAACTTCATGCTACTATGACATTTGGCTTGCTTTTGAGTTTGGAGTCCGACGTTGCTTCTTTTCTTGCGTCGTCGATCCTTAATGCCGTGGGTTTCATTGATGCCGGAGCTAATAACTCGAGCTTCTCTACAGATTCGGTTTGCTTGTTGCTCTACTTTGGAGCTCTGATCTTTCAATGCGCAATTCTATCAAGATGTATAAGGTTTTTGTGCATACCTGCTTGATAAATCTAGGAATGAATCTGTTGCGGAAGAGATGAGAGTAGAGATAATCTCACAAGTCGCAAGCAAACTTACAGATTAACGATGTTCTGCTTAGAATAGTGCTACGTCTTGCTGCAGTGGTGGATTTCACTACGTGTGGAAGATCATAATGCAAATACGGACGGAGAAAGAGAGAAAAGGTGCAGCGGCTGATTCAAATATAGGAGAATCACCTAACAAAATCCTAGCTTGTTTAGATTTGAGATGAGATTAGTTAACTTGGGGTATACAACCCCATGAATAAGTTACCATAGCTTGGGGTGCCAATTTAACCCAGAATTGTGTTTAGTTGCTAACCTATATTAACCCAAGATCATGTTAGGCTATTTAATGACTTAAATGGTGCTAAGACTAAGCCGCTAGTACTTCACGAGCTTTAACTCAGGGGATAGGCTATGGTAAAGGTAAGTACTCTGGGTTAATCACATCTATCTTTAAGGGGCCGTTTGGATAGGAGGTGGGATAAGCTAACCCGGGTTAGCTTAACCCCATTAATAACTTATCCCAGTTGGGGTAAGTTATTAATTGCAATATGACGTTTGGATGCTAACTCAGGTTAATCTAGGATAACTTTGAATTCAGTTTGACAAATAAATAAGTTAACCCCAGGATAGTAATCGCCCACCAGGACGGCCGCATACGCAAACGTCTCTGGATCGAGCACGCCGACGCCATCTCCGCCGTCGCCGCAGCCGGGGACCGCCTCTATTCCGTCTCTTGGGACAAAACCCTAAAGATCTGGTCCACCACAAGGCTCCGATGCCTCGAATCTGTAGCGGCGCACGAGGACGCCGTGAATGCGGTGGCGGTGGCAGATGACGACACCGTGTACACAGGATCGGCCGATCGGAGGATCCGAGTCTGGGCGATTCCGGCGAGGGCGAAGCGGCACGAGCTCGTCGCGACGCTGGATCAGCACCGATCGACGGTCCATGCGCTGGCTCTGAGCTCAGACGGCTCGTTGCTATACTCCGGCGCTTGCGATCGCGCGCGCGAGAGAGAGCATAACCGCGATCTCCGCCCTTACTCCAGCATCGCGACTGGGGTAGCTAAACCCAGGAGTAGGCGGGGTAAGGGAAGCCCGCTGGGTTAGTTAACTCAGGGATAAAATAACGTGTTTGGTGGGTTAGCTGGGTTAACTTGAGTTAACCCAGCTAACCCACCTATCCAAACGGCTAAAAGTGTTTGGTAGGTTAACTTGGGATAACTTAAGTTACCCCTAAGCTTATTGTAAAGATATTGCTCAAAAACACATGTGGAATCTCTAAAAGATGTTTGTGTAGCATCGATCTAGGGCTCGCATTGGGTAATTTATTGGGTTCGCTGACGTTAGGATTCAAGCAATGTTTAAGTTGTAGATTCATATGTATATTGAATTGCAAATGTTTATATTGAGGGTTTACAAAGTTATTTCTTTTAATCATGTTTAGTCTTTTGGCTTTCTGTAACTATTGAAAGTTTAAAATTTAAATAGATAAGATAATGGAGTTCCTGTACTGGTTAGTAAGATGAACTTATTATAAGTTTAGCTGTGTAGCACATTCCTTGATGCATCAAGCTAAGGGGTAATTATGATTTTATTAGTTGAAAATCATGAAGGGATGGATGCTCAATATCTATTTATCCTTGTGACTGATAATCAAAATCATTCAATAATTAATAACTTTTAGGAACAGAACTAATGAAGTCTTTTTGGTTTTAAATGTGGAGTTATGCAAAAAAATTCATATCCAACAGGTCCAAGCAAACCTCCTTATTGATTGTACAGGTTACCTACGTGATTAATTCAAGGAGCATTTTCTTGCCATCGGCTTTTTAAATATAGCAAATTAGTTTTATTATTTATAAATTATGGTGAATTTGGATTCAGGATTCTGATATTACAAGCATAGAAATAAATGATGTGATGCTAGACATTTCGAAAGATTCAGTACTTCATGAAGCAGCTAGCGTACCTCTGTTGAACAATGACAAGGAATGTAATCAACAATCTTCTACTTTGGAAGACAAGTCGCTGGCCGAGCCCAAGTCCGACAAAGAGGCTATTGTCTTCGAACAAGATAAGGTTATTAAGAAGCCAGTTAAAATTCTACCGTGTCCTCGCTGCAACAGTATGGATACAAAATTTTGTTATTACAACAACCACAATGTCAACCAGCCAAGACACTTCTGTAAGAACTGTCAGAGGTATTGGACTGCTGGAGGGACTATGAGGAATGTTCCTGTTGGAGCTGGCAGGAGGAAAAATAAGAATTCAGTTTTTCAGAATCGAGGAATGATGTTCCCAACTGATATGATTGCAGAAAGGAAGCATTCAGGTTTACAGAATCTTGGAATGATATTTCCATCTGATATGACTCTGGGTACCTTTGATTCTTCGGATTCAGCTCATCATCGAGTTTTGCCTGGTGGGATTTCTGAAACTCCGAAATGTCGTCAACATAGTCCGCATTGTGAATCAATGGCATCTGTCGAAGTAAATCTTCATGATCAAAAGGGAACTGCTAAGGTCATCTGTGCAAAAGAAGATGAGGAATTCGCTTCCTGTGCTTCTTCGACTAATCAACATACTGAAGATGATAATCATGGGGATGCAGTTTGTTCTGGGATGAGTGGAACTCATGGTAACTCAAATGGAGGTCAGAATGTACATTCTTATATAGGGCCTTGGGCTTATCCATGGATCCCACCACCTGTATTGGCTGTTCCTGCGTTCTGCTCACCCTTTATTCCTTTGAATTTTTTGCCTTCTTGCACCTGGGGATCCATGACCAGCTGGGTTAATGGAGCTTGGAATGTTCCCTGGGTGGTGGGCTGTAATGGCGGCTTGTCGCCCTCTTCTTCCACAAACAACAATGAGATTTCTGGCAGTGGTTCTCCGACCTTAGGCAAGCATCCTCGAGAGGAAGGATTAGAAAGGTCCTTATGGATTCCCAAGACCTTGAGAATTGATGATCCAGATGAGGCTGCAAAGAGCTCAATTTGGTCTACACTTGGCATAAAGCCTGGAAAAGATGTTAAAAAAGGCAACATCTTCAAACCTTTTCAATCCAGTGCTGATATCGAAGGCCGCCCTGATGTTGCTCAAGTGTTGCAAGCGAATCCAGCCGCTTTATCGCGTTCTCAGAAGTTTCAGGAAAGCACATAATCGCGAATTGCTGAATCTTCTCTTCCATTATATTTGCTTCGATAATGCAGCAGGTTTGACTTGTAGAATTAAAGAGCAATTTTACAGTATGTATATAACTGTAGATGAGACTTGTGACTTCTGCTCTTCAAAAGTGGATTAATAGTTCTGTTTTTGTATGTTGATGGTTAATAAATAGTATGTGGGCAGGATTTTTTTAGTTATTCTTGATTTTTTTTTGAATAAAAAGAGATGTTTATCCTGAATTTTTTTTTTTTTTTAGTGAGGATAGCAATTGATGCTGATCTGCTGGAAATTTCTCTTCTTAAAATGTAGTAATATTGCTTTTGATTCTTTTTAGAGTTCTCAAATCTCCTTTTTTTTTTTTTCCTTGGTAATTTTTCCAACTACTACAATTATTTGGTAGCTGCTCAAATATTTTGTTGTTCAAAGTTGTGTGATATTAACCCCACAAACAATGAACTAAAAAAGAAAAGGGGTTTTTACCCGTATGACACAAAAAACTTCAATATTTATTTATTAGATACCCTAAAGTTAAATATTACATGACACACACTTATTTATTTTAATTTTACAACCAACACACCCTAGTTAAAAAATTCTTACAAGATTTTATTCCTATGAACTTTATTTAAGTTAAAACATAACTTAAGTATGGTTTACTTAAATAAAATGTAAGGATTTTTTAACTAGGATGTGTTGGTTGTAAAATTAAAATAAATAAGTGTGTGTCATGTAATATTTAATTTTAGGGTGTCTAATAAGTAAATATTGAAGTTTTTGTGTCATACGGGTAAAAATCTCAAAAGAAAATTACAAATAGATCTTTCTAATTTGGTCAGATAAGTTTGTGTTTTCAGCATATTTTGGCCTCGTTTAGTTCAAGCTTTTTTGAAATTAAAAAAAAAATTATTTTTAAAATTGAATGAGAGAAAAATTTATTTTAATACTAGAAAGTGTATAAAATATGAAATATTTTAAATTCTAAAATTCGTATTTATATCATATGTGAAAAAAAGTTAATTTTTTTAGCTAAAATTTGTGTTGGACAAAAATTTTAGCTCGAACCAAACGAGGCCTTTAAGTCTTCTAATTTAAAATTTTGTGCAAATTGATTCTTCTATTATTGTGCAAAAAATCATTTCTTAATTCTTAATTTACTCTTTCATTATTTAACTACGTCTAATTTTCACAGTAGTCCCCCTCTCTCTCCCCCCTTTTTCTTTCGTCTCTCTGTTGGAGGCCGCAACTCTACCCTTTCGAGTTTACATCTAAATATCATGACATCTAAATTACATAACATAACACCGAGGTAACAACGAATCAAACGCCCCCTTAAACAAGAAGATATGTTTGGCTATGTAGTTAACTTAGAGATGAAAGAAATCCACTCGTAATAGGTCCAAATTAGAAGTATCTATTTGCATTATACCCATAAAAAATAATAAAAGATTTTTATTTATCTTTTATAAATGATACGTATCTGAGTTCATTAATACATAGCTAGATTTTCAAATTGAAAAACAATGAAATTTGACGGCTTCTTTGGATGAGATAATGTGGAAAATATATGAGATTGAGGTTTTTTTTTTTTTTTTGAGGAAAGAGATTGAGGAAATTTTCGGGATTATAGAAAATACCATAGTTTCGTCCAAATTAAGTTATCATTATTAATTTTTATAATTATATTATAAGACTATTTTTAGTCATTAATTTTTTTTATATTTTAAATAAAATTTTAATGTTAATATTTTACTATTTTAAATTTTCAAAGTGAATAAAATAAAAATGAGAGAAATTAGATTTTAAATTTTTATTAAATTTTTTTAAAATTATAATAATAAAGAGATACCATGGTCTTTAAAATGTATAAGTTATTCAAACTAATTAAAAGTATAATTAAATTTTATATTTTTTATCATTACATGCCAAAAAAATAGTAAAATTTTAAAATAGAGATAAAAAATGGAGCACTTTTACCAGCTTAGAATTTAAAATGAGATTTTTAAAAATTAAGACTAATATTTAATGTCCTCCCAACCAAGGGCCCCGGATGCAATTTACTCATTTTCTTTATTTTTTTAATGGCCAAGAAAAAGTCTGATACTAAAAATATTAATATTCCGTTGCCGGGACTCGAACCCGGGTCTTTCGGGTGAGAGCCGAATATCCTAACCAACTAGACTACAACGGAAGCTGTTATAGGCATTAACGGCTTCTTTTTAACGAGTTACGTTGTTCTTAATTAGTCACCACATATTTTGGCAATAAATCAAAAATATAAAGAAAAATAAAACAAATAGCTAGTGTTAGATTTTTCCATGAAAATTTTGCAAAGAGACAAAAAAAAAACACGATGTCATTCTTTACGATTTAAAATCCACTATATAAAAGTTTAATTTTATAAAGCATATAAAAAGCACGAGAGCACAAGAAAATGTATCTATAAGTGATGATGTTTCTCAATTAGTAGCGTGGTGTTTCGGCAACTGTTTGGTAGCTGGAAGATCAGCAAACTATTAATTAAGTGAGTTGATTGTCCGAGGAGGAAAAATTATAGAGACTGAAGTCTTAGTTATCTTAATAATATTTTACTTTTATTTATAGATCTATTTTCACAAGGGTAATAAAGTAATTTCATCTTAGTAAATGTACAGATTTCAAGGCAGTCAAAAAGCTAAAATCCGAGATCACTTGGCTACTGTCACTCACATTTCTCTATCTAAGCAAATGAATCATTGTCGGATGTCGCAAGTATTTTATCATATATTTGATGTCACTCACATTTCGTTTTATTTATGTCTTACCCATCCATTCTTAATTAATTACGCTATGCATATTCAAAACATTATAAAATCTTACAGACACACATTTTAACTTATTTTTATTATAATGAGTAATCATAATTTTTTAATAACATAACTATAGTTAGATTATAAAAAATCTGAGTCGTTCATCATATTATTTTAAAGATATTTAAATATATTTTGAGTGAAAATCCTAAAACTTTAATGTTTAGGTGACGGCAAAGGAATGAGACATCCGCGACGTGAATTGATTTTAAGACAAATCATCGCTTTAATGTAGTATTGAGAAAGAGAAAAATATGTACCATTAATTAGAGTACAAATATAATTTTAATGATTTACTAACAGAATATTTTTTTCAAATAGATTTTGATTAAGTTTTAATTCAAATGTGTGTATATAAGATTTTATAATATTTTGAGTGTGCATAGCGTAATTAACTAAGAATGAATAGGTAAGACATAAATAAAACTAAATAATGTGGCATATAGGTAATTATCCCTTAATATTTTACAGTCCTATTGGTCCCAAGTTATAGGATCAATGATGTTTAAAAACGTGGTGAATAGACAATATATTGAAAAAATAAAGAACTATTTCACATTAAGAAAATGTATTAGTAACAATAAAAAAATAAATACATGAAAATATAATCACATATAAATCATACAGGGACAATAAGATTCAGAAAAACGCACAATGATTTATACGATTCAGCACACCTAGCATTCACGAGTTAAACTTAATATTTTTGTAATAATAGCATACCCACTTTGGGTGTTAGTAAGGCGATATTACTATATTTAGTGACAACTATATTAAGGTCATCAAATCACTATATTTCTCAATAATTTTTAATTTCAATGCATTGCTAGAGTTTAAATTTGAAACTTGTTCTAGTATTGGTTGCTAGAATTTTACTATTTTTTTTAAATTTAAGTTAATAGAAATTCTATAATTAATTCAATTATATATTATATACTTTAGGCCTTATTTAGCGCGAGGACTAAAATGGTACTAGTTTAAAAAATAATAATAATAATAAAAAATAATTTTTTAATTATTCTACACAAATTTTAATATAAAAAATATTATTTTACTTCAGACACTCAATAATTTTTAATAAAATATCAACTTTATTTTACATCTTAGATCAAAGTACTCAATTCAAATATTTTGGTCTAGAATATAAAATAAAATTTGTGAAGTAAAATAAATTTTTTATATTAAAATTTATGTAGAATGAAAAAAAATTATTTATTATTATTTTTATTTTTTTAAATTAATATTATTTTGATTTTAATTTGATCTTCGCGCCAAATAGGGCTTTAATAGGTCAAATTCAATCTTATTTTTAATGATAATACATCCACTCAGAATTATATTAAACAGAAAGCTAGTCATGAGAAATTTTTCGGTCAGGATCGCGCGCCATATCAGCTATCCGCACGCGAATAAATATCTACCACATAGTGCGCGACCCGGACCCATAGCACTGCATAAACTATTACAGTCGGACAAATATATCTCATACGTAGTAATTTTTATCACATATGTATCATAATATATCTCATACGTAGTAATTTTTATCACATATGTATCATAATATATCTCATACATAGCACGTTTTATCGCATATGTATCATAAAATATCTTATATGTAATAAAATTTAGTACGTATGAGATATATTATGATACATATAGGATAAAAATTACTAGTATGAGATATATTATGATACATATGTGAGCAAAATTACTATGTATGATACATATATGTAATAATTTGTGCAACACTGTGGGTCTGGGTCGTGCGCCACGTGGCGGATATTTATTCGCGTGCGGATAGCTGACGTGTGACCAAAAAATTTCTCGGCATCCACAGAATCACATTATACAGAATGATGACGTGGCTATGGACGTCACTGCTTTTGGTAAATGAACGCCAGAATATAATTTCTCCAGCGCCGGAGATATTTGTACTAAAAGGTTAAAGGGCTCTCCTTGCCCGCTGTCCATCCATAACTTCTCCGTCATAAACCCAACCAAGTCCTCTAGGGTTTCGGCTCGGTGTCTTGGTGATCTGCCCTCCATCTATGCCGGCAGGATTCAAGCTCCTTATGCTCCTGTCGACCCCCTTCCCGCTCCGCCCCTCAGCTGCCGCACTGCGCTTCGCCCGGCACACTCGCCAGCCGCTTGCCGCCTTCTCCTCTTCCGCCGCTTGTAATGGCCGCCTTTTGTCAACAGTTTCCGATTCAAAGCTTGGGTTTTCGATCAGACCGGCCGAGCAAGTCCACGTGCAGGCAGTCGCCAGGGAAGGGTGCGGCGAGACTATGACCTCGACTTCTGCTCTCAAGGATTTGGATTCATGGCCGGAGTGGTCGAAACTGACTGAATCTCTCTTGGCTAAGGGTTTTACGGAGCGGTCTGGTGAGGAAGATGACTCTTTCCTGTTGGAAGTCGAGCCGCCGGAGGAGTTTTTGAAGGCTGCCGAAGCCTGCTTAGGTTTTGCTAGGAAAAGACCTGATATCTTGAGGTTCTGTTTCCCTCTTTCTCAATCAATTTTCTTATGATACATATATTCTCTACATATATTATCTCGGCCTAAACGGAACCTTACATTTGTTTTTTTTTAAGCATAACCAGTAGCTTGACTGCAAGGTTAAAATGTGACACTTGATATGGATTTTTGTGCCAATAGGAATATAGGATTGATGTAGTGGAGATACAGATTCCTTAAATGATGGGTGGTAGCAGTGTATTGGGATGCTTAGAAATGATTGTTTGAGGGAGAGGGCAAGTGTGACACCTATTGATTCACAACTAGTAATGGGCCTGTTGGTTTGAGTTCCAGGTGAGAAACCTGAAATGATTACGGATTGTTTTTTGGATTCTTTTGTTCAATTTCCCTTTCACTAGTTATTTGTTGTGTAGAGTGAAAGAGATCAGAGAGGCATGAGTGGGGAAGACAAATTGACGGAATTCCTCCAAAAGCTTTTTGATTCCATCAGATTTTACTTGCCAAACAAACCATCTTCTGTGTATATGAGGATAATGTAAATAAGGCATTTGTTTTCTTGACTTGATGTCGAGGTGATGCATTTGATATCATGCTCTCAACCTAAGGTGGTATTGGCTGTTGGGGCCTCGAGTTGATCTCTAGTCTTGACCTCGGGATGTGTATGGTGAGTCGTCAATGTTGTTGTGTTGTCGTTGTTGTCGAGTTGTCAACATTGGGGCATTGATCGTTTGAGATGTTGTGTCTCAAAGAGGTACTTGAGATTATTTGTTGGGTACCCCAATTTTGATTTACGAATTACCTATTGAAGACAATATTAGTATTAGAATATATAATTATCCTTGGACGATTGGACCATAACCTACAAGCTTAAGCTTTTAGGTTAGTTGTTAACCGGATATTTAACATGATATCAGAGCTAAGGGCCTCAAGTTCAAACTCCGGTGACCCCCAATTATCTGTATCATAAGATTTAAGAAAACAAGTACTTATGCTAAAGTCTATGCTGAAGTTAGCTTACATGTTAGAATATAAAATTATCAATGGGTTATAACCTACAAGCTTAAGTTTTTAGGTCAGTTGGTAACAATAAGTTTAACAATGAGAAATATATTTTTGGCTATCTCTATTGTTGACCTCCTGAAGCTCTTATATGTAAATTTGGGAGGTTAAAGTCATGATAGTTATGAGTGGAAGGGGAAGATAGAAAAATGGTATGGTTATTGGATAAGATCTTGACTCTACTCTTAAAATATGTGTTGTATTATATAGAGCTCAACTAAGAGAAGATACCCAAATAGTTGATGCCAACTAGTTTGTGATTAAGGTTTCTATCATTATTGTTTATTTATTTTGAGTCTAAGTTGGATTGGTGCACATTTTAATTTCCCTCATCTTATCATTTGTAGGCTTCTTGCCAAGAAAAATGTGAAGGCTCTTGTAGAAAATGGGTCTCCGTTCTTGTTCAAGAACGGTTGGAAGTCAGTGAACCGGATGAAATTATACTTGAGTGATAGTGGAAGTTCAGTAAGTACATAATCTTAATGGGGATTGACTGAACGTCTAATTCAAGTTTGATAGCTTGACCATTTTTATGCTTAATTTGTGTTATAAAATGTAGGTTTGATGTCATATATCTGAAATTCTTGCTTTGACAGAATTACATGTTTGGTAGTTGGCACTTGTAAGATATAAGAAAAGACTTCCTTAAAAATGTGTGCGTCATTTCTTTATATTACTTTGTATGGTAATTCTAAATGTAGTTTTTGCTATCAGGTCATGGAAAGTGAGAAGGCAGAGACTATAGATCTTATGCGGTATTTGCTAAGTTACGTGTATAAACATTTCCCTGCAGTCAGTGAAAACCATTTTAAGGCTGATGAACTTGTCGAAGCATCTGTCCGGAAACTTTTAGTTGAGTTGTTGAATTTGAATGGGACTCTCTGGAAATCCGAATTGACAGATTCAACAGCAACAGAATTTACCTTAGCACATGATCAGTCTCCAGGACCTCCAGAGCAGTTGTCACGGCCTCCTGGGCAAAGTGTTGAAATGAAAAGAGGTGACTGGATTTGCCCCAAGTAAGTAATTTATTATCTTATATGGTTGTTTTTATCAAATTTTTTACTTCTCTGTTTTCTACTATAAAACTTTCCCGTAAATGAAATCTCTGTAATTTTCTTGCAGTTTTTTTTCCAATTTTGCGTTTTGTTTTTTTTGTAGCCTTCCTGTTTATTTTTTTCTCAGAATTGACTTTTTATGTGGTCACCAATTTTGGCTTGTTTATGACTTTGGGAGATGTACTTGTGCTTTTCAATCTTTCAAGATCAAATTTAGTGATGAAACATGTAAGTGGCATATGAAAATTCCTAGCTTTAGTGCCTATGTGAAATTGAAAAAAGAAATCTTCACGGTCATGGACAACAAATTATTCAAATCCATCGACTAAGTAGAGTAGATTTGAATGAGCTTTGTTCATATCTTAGTTCAAGCTTCCTTGTTTGAAATTGTCCCCAGTGTACTACAAATCATTTGTCTTTCTTTGGTCGTGTAGATAAATTCCACCTTAGAAATATGTGGAAAACCCTAAGTAGGAGAAACCATGTTGCCTGGAGGCAAGGAATAAGATCCATTATCAAATCTCAGTTTCTTGGTAGGACTCCATATATAAGAAATATGCGAAAAGCTCTGGGGTTCCCAGCTATGAGGAGGAAGGAGAGGTGAATGGTACTTAAAGTAAAGGTGCATGCCTATTAGTCCCAAAGAACAAATTTCCAGCCTTGATGAAAAGGGTTCTCCCTTTTCTGTCATAGAGTGGAAAGAAGGAGAGGAATGTGGTCTCTAATTTTTGAGAGATAGCACCTCTTTGTTCCTAGGAGTTAGTAGAGGATGGTTCCTGTGAAGCCCTTGGAGTAGAAGGTCTGGATGAAGAAGAATATGGGGAGGAGGATGAGAGCATGTTCCTTTTTGGCTTCTCTTTAGAAAGAAAAGAAAATGCTTCTAGAAGTGGCCCCCTCTACAATTGCTTTAGCCTACATTTTTTTAACTTTGGTGTGACATTCCGGCTGCCACTAACCTGATAACACGAATAATTAAGATTGGGTCGATGGAAATCGATCGTTGAATTAACTTTTCCAACTTACCACAAAAATTAATTTTCTTATCAATTAAATATAATAAAAATATATTTCACTAATCGCCTTTCTTCCTCTCCTTTGAGCCGGTGATTATATTATACTTGCAAATTTGTAATTTTAGTGCTATAAAAATGATGTTAGTCCAACCATAGGGCTCAACAAATGAATTCAACTCAATATACTAAATAAAACTAGTTATATGCACAATCATTATATTTAACTAAAAATAATTTTTATCTTGTCTTAATTTATAAGTCATATCAAAAACAGTTCTCTTTCATGAACCTTTTTACTTTTTGATGTGGAACGATTTCCTTCTTTGTCTTTTTCCCCATGCTTAGAAGTCTATCAGAAATCGCTCTTTGTCCCAGTGATTCTTCTCTCTTAGGACATTAGCCATCAATCAGTCCCTGCCCTCATCAAGTGCGAGCCATCACAAGTCTAACTTGAACCATACCGTACTTATAGAGGTAAATTCTCAATTTATTTTTCAATATCACATTGTAGCATTATTTTCGATAATTTCATAGCAAACACATTTCAACAAATATGTAACATACCCATGTATTAGATAGGAATAGACATAATAACAAGATTATAGGATTGGAATTGTTATAATAGCCTAAACACGTGAACAAATCCCATCACCGAGGAGTCATTCATATGACTCAAAATAGCAAATAACTACCTAAATTTAATTTATATGCAAGCCGTGTTAAATTATTCACCTTGAAACTAGCTAGAAAATTTGATTTCTAAATAAATCTCCGATCCAAAATAATATATTTTCATAAATTCAAAGCCCAAATGTAATTCTTTTCTTGGTAAAGCACACCTTCAGCTCTCTCTCTCTCTCTCTCCCTCCCTTCCTCCCTCTCCCTCTCCCTCTCTCCTCTTCTTTTTCTCTCTTCTCTTTCTTCTTCTTCTCTCCCTCCTTTCTATAACTTTCTCTCTGCCGAGTCTCTCTCCTAAGTAATACATAGAGAAAATTGTAAAAATTATATAACAATTAATACAATAAATAGTATTAATTCTAATTGTATGAACTAATAAGCAAATTTAATTTTATTCATTTTGTTTATATTTTGTGCTGTTTTTAATTAAGAAAGGAATCTATTTGTTAATGAGTTTCTAAAGAGGAATATCGACGGCTAGGGTTTGAAAGTTGAAAGATAAAATTAGTGGTTCAAAGATTTTCTTCCTAGACCCTAGCCTTTCCCTTCGGAGATTTAAATTTAATCTAATTTTTTGAACCCAAATTCAATTTGCATGAACTAATAAGCAAATTTAATTTTATTCATAAAATATCAAAATATGTACAAACTCCAAACTTATTAATATAAAAATTTTCAACTCTTTTAACTTTAGTTTGCTAAAGTGAGACTAATAAAAAATAATCTAAAATTTGCTAAAATCTAATTCTAAAATTAGACAAAATATAATTTTAAAATTAGGTAAAGTCTAATTCTAAATAAAATCCATAAATTTAAGCCAGTCTTATATAATAGATAAATATTCTCAAATTCAATCTTATTAATTTAATCAAACAGGATCAGATTAGTTATGACTCGATCCAACAGAACCAACGATTGACTCAATTGACTAATTGGCTCTAGTGTGTAAATCCGACCATAATGAGGTTCATAGGTGTCCGTACTAGTTTCCCATTTTAATCATGTCATGTAACATGTTTTAGCTTTTATCAAAAATCTCAAATTTGCAAAGTAACCTCATTTTATTAGATTATTGGTCAATTAGTATTTGCTTATAAGCTTGTCATTTTAAACGACTAATTGATGCAGTAGGCTAACCTGGTGGCTTTTCTACGCTGTGGGTATTTGATCTTTAAACATTGCGCGCATTCTTTTTATTTTGCAGGTGTACTTTTATGAACTTTGCTAGGAATATGAATTGCCTTGAATGCGATGAGGCACGGCCTAAAAGGCAGTTGACAGGTGCAGAGTGGGAGTGCCCTCAGTAAGATTATATCTATTTGCTTGGTTTTGTATAATGTTGGCAGCAAGTTAAGTATGAGCGAGAGCCTCAAATAGAAATCAAAGTTTTTGATTTTGGGTCGAGTTTGATTTGACTTAATTAAAATGTATTCTATTTTGTGTTAGATTTGAGTTGAATCATTGCCTTGTATCTAGAATGAAATATATGTTATGTATATATTAATTTTTACAAATAGTATATTGAGTGAACGCATACGTACACTGTATCTGTGTATCATGCACACGAGAAGTACCTTGTGTACATCATAAAAATCTGAAAAATTATGTTAATTCATATATCTAGGTGATTGCTAGTTTAATCATCTCTTTTTCCCCTGAATCGAGTAAATCCTTACAATTATCAAGTGGGGGGTTTTGAGTTTCAAAAAAAAAAAAAATGTCAGCCCTGCCTGTGTTCAGTGGCCAACTGGATTCTTACGTGGAGTATTTGTTAACAAGTTCTATTTGTGTTTTTGTTTTCTCAGATGTAATTTCTTCAATTATGGAAGGAACACATCATGCCTGAGGTGTGACTGCAAACGTCCTGGAGACCCACTGACTCGTTATGCCCCTACTGTTGGTTTAGGAGGATACAACAGAAATTCAAACATTGAGTCTCAGATTGTTTCAGTTCATGGGCAAGATTCTAATGGTGTGAGTTCTACCAAATTGGATTCTAACTCTTCTAATTCCATCAGCCACACTTTAGATAGGATACTTGGTCGCTCATCGATGCCATCCAACAGTGAGCCTATTGCTTCAGGTAATTTCAGTTCATCAGAGTATGGGCAGAGGAAAAAACACCATGAAGGCATTCCTTTTGTTCCCCTACCTTCAGACATGTTTAAGACAACTCCTGAATCGAAGAATGGAATGCAGCAATCATCATACGATAAAAGCGATATGATTGATTCTTTGTTGAAGAGCTCGGAGAAGCCCAGTACAAGAAATGATGGCAATGAGTCATCAGATGCATCAGCATTATGGCCCAACAAAGCTGCCGAGCTTGAAAATGTTAAAAATCCCACGAATGCTGTTTCTGATGAGGATTTCCCAGACATTATGCCGATGCGTAAAGGCGAAAATCGATTCGTAGTGAGCAAGAAGAAGGATCGTTCCTTTACTTCGCCTGCATATAAGAGACGGTTAGCAATGGAACAAGCTAATAGTTTCAACTCCGTACCCTTTGTCCCTTTCCCTCCTGGATACTTTGCGAAGAAAGATAACGAGTCAGCAACTGAAGCTACTGATAATGTTTCGCCTTCTTCAATAAGCTCCTCTCCTTTGGAAAAGGTCGAAGCCATGGCTGATAAGCAGCCGGAGCAGAAGCTGGGAAATCCTTATAAACCAGATTTCTCTAACCAGATTGGAGCGAGTTCTGCAGCTGGTACATTTCAGCAAGTTGAGAACCAGCAAAGTTTTAGTGAAAATCGAAATGATGGAACTGCTGGTAAGAGTTTGGAGGGATCTTTGGTTAAGGAGCCTGATCCTTTGGACATGTCGGAGGAGGCGAAGGCAGAGAGATGGTTCCGTCGAGCTGCGCAGATTAAGGATATCTCGGAACTTAGTCAGATACCTGACGAAGACTTCCCAGAAATCATGCCTTTGAGGAAGGGAGTGAACCGATTTGTTGTTAGCAAGAGGAAAACGCCTCTCGAGAGAAGATTGACATCACCACAATATAGAAGAAACTTGCCCATTGTTAGTTCTGAACCAGAGAAGGACTTTGATAAGTGAAGAGATCATGGGAAGCATTTTCACTGGAAGTTGCATTTCTTTTGTCTTCTGGATCATCAAGAGTGATGCATGTTGTAGTGTAATTTCGCACAATTTTAAAAAATGAGTTTGATTTGAAGTTCTATGATGTTGTTTGTATTCTGTTTATATGAATTGCGAGCGGCGAATGCGCGTGCTATGCCTGTTGGAAGTCGAGGATATTTGTTTTATATGAAGCATTTCATCGTACTTTATTATTGTGCTCATGTGAAAACCATTTTTAATGTAATTGGGGAAGCTTTGAATTCTTCGAAGGCTTTGGACTCGGAGACCTCTGTTACTCAGTCAAGCTCTTTTTTTGCGGAACCTTTAGAGCCTATCACTTATGTAAAAGTTAAGTTATATATTTTGGGGGGTATTTGATTTAGGGTAAATAGCATCTGGGTCCCTCTAGTTTGATCGTATGTGCAAATAGGTCTCTTGAATATTTAAATGTAGTAAACTGGTCCTCTAGTTTGATGAAATGTGCATATAGATCTTTGGGCCGTAACAGACGTTAGAAAACACTTTCTCTCTCCTCCCTCTCTCTCCTCCCCTCATCTCTCTCTCTCTCTCTCTCTCTCTCTCCTCCTGGTGGGCAGCGCACGGGCAACGCCGGCGGGTCTGGCGGACGAGGCCGAGGGTAGTGAGGGCGGAATGGAGGGATTCCATGGCGGGGAGAGGGAAGTGTCGTTGCCGGTGAGGAGACGGATCTATATGCACATTTCATCAAACTAGAGGACCAGTTTGCTACATTTAAATATTCGAGGGACCTATTTGCACATACGACCAAACTAGAGGGACCCAAATGCTATTTACCCTTTGATTTATTGCCATTTAGATGTTTTTGTTATCTAGATAACTTTGTTACTAATGCCGTTAATTTCGCTCAAAGATCAAAGATCGCTTGAAAGTTAGAATCAGATTTTTGATTGAATAGAACTTGATTTGATCTAAATGAGTCAGCTAATGAGTTTTTTTTTATGCCTTAAGATTTTTATCAATTTACTTTGAGATAACTCGAAATAGAATTGATTAAAAAAATAAATGATGTTATTTGTATATAGTTATTCATGTAGATGAATTTAGTATGTTAGTTTTTTATAATAATTTAATAAAAAATTTATTAGAAGTTTTTTATAAATTTTATTCAAATTATATTTATTATTGATTAATATTCTTTGTTTTAAACTTTAATAGTTAATTTTAATTAGGTCTTTTTAATTTGGATCTATATATAAGCCGGTGTCTATAGTTTTTAAATTAACTAAATAGATTTTTAGTTTGAAGTAAAGTGGAAATATATTTTTTGTATTAGTTAAAGTACTTGATAGAGAATATTTTCTTTAATTGATAAATCAATTTGAATTTTATTATCATTTAAAATCTTAATTTTGCTTTTAAATTTAATTAGAGAAAATATCTTCAATTGAATTTCTTTATTAATGTCAAAAGACTTATTTGTATATTATTTTAAATTAGAAAATATACTTGATTAATTTAAAAATTAACGAAACTTGAATACACATGAGTTTAAATAAGAGAGGCGCAGGTGCTGAACAAATACATTTATACATAAGATTTAATTAAAAAATTAAAAATTAATTAAAAGTTGGATCAATATTAGCTTGAACAGAGCTTGAATCGATAATAAATAAGTCAGATTTAGCACAGAATGAGATTAGATCGAAATATTTTTATTTATTTATCGGGTTAGATGCTCTTGTTTTTTAAATTATTATTTATTTAATTTAATATTATTATATTAGAAAGTTACAGTAAAAAATTAATTCAATTTTATCTCTCTTTATTTTAAAATGATAAAATGACAAACTTCCTCCTCTGTTTTATAATCTGTCAACTTTATTTGTGATTTGAATTTAATCCATCAAATTATAAGGTGTATGAAAATTTTAATTTATTGAATAAATTCTATTTTCATTAATTTTTTATATAGTAAATTAAATTATTTTAAATACCCATGTAAGCCTGAAATTAGCGAGCTCTCTACTGAAATAAAATAAAATAAAATAAAATAAAAAAAATTAGCGAGCTCTCTGGAACTTCCAGTCAGCTGTTCCTCCGAATGGATATTCCTTATCGTGGTCCATCAGGAAGCTCGGGTGAAACTCTTCCCCTCTCGCCCCCTTCCTCCTTCCCCTCAAACTCACAGCCGTCCTCTCCTTCTCCAGTTCCACCCTCCCCATCCTCCTCAATTTCTGCCTCCTGCTCAGAAACCCTCCAACCGGCACCGGCAGGGCCTCCAACCCCATCAGCCTCGCCACCACTCCCGGCTTGCACCACACCACCCTCTCCCCCGCCACCGTCGTCGGAAGCCTCCGGACCCCGCCGGAGCCGCAGAACGACTTCCGGCCGTCCACGAAGTTCCTGAAGGAGGACCTGTACATGGCGTCTCGGCCGTCGAGGGAGAATCTCGGGTACTGATTGAGGGCGTTCCTCGCAGACGTCATGACCTCGGTGTTGTGATCGGCGCACGACTTTCTTCCGGCGAGCTCCGCCCGCGCCGCCGCCTCCTCCACTTCCAGCTGCATGATCATCTCCTCCAAAGTTCGCGGCTGCAGCGGCGGATGTCTGGTCTGATCCTCGCCGGTGCAATCGCCGGCGAACCTGTCGCCCCTGCAGGTGAGAGTTGAGGTGGAGGAGTCGTCGGAGCAGAAGGTCTGGAGGCCTTTCTTCATCTTGGCGGAGAGCGAGTTCTTGATGAAGAAGAGGGAGAGGTCTTTCATTGGAGGTGAAATCTGCATGAAGGAGAAATTGTAATTGAGGGGCGTATAAGAAGATGTGTGGCCGACATCAACTCGAGTTCGACAAATTTGAGTTTCAAGTCGAAATCTAACTTCTAATTAGACCACGAAAGGATAGAATGAGAAATGAGTATATCCGAAATAAAATTTGTGTTGTACCAATTAAAAATAAATTTAGAGAAAGTCAGCTTAAATAGTTTGGACATATAAATCGTAGGCCGATTGAAGATCCAATTAAAAAAATTGTGTTATTGGATCTTGCCCATATACCAAGAGGAAGAGGGAGATCAAAGAAGACATGACAAGAAACTATAAGGAGAGATCTTAGTTACTTAGACTTACATAAAAATTTAGTAATTAATAGAGCACAATAAAAACAAAAGATTCATTTAGCCGACCCCACCTAGTAGGATTAAAGCTTGGTTGTTGTTGTTCTAGTTAGACCACACCTAATTATAAATCTTATATTACATATATAAATAATAAGACACCCAATCTTTTATCTCGCTGGTGGGGTCAGCTACATGAATCATTTATTTATATTGCATTTTATCAAATAACAAATTATCATTCAACTCTAAGTATATAACATTAATTCTTTCTAATAATTTTCCGTTATATATAATTTATTTGGTTTTCTTTTTTCTTATTTTATATGAGCAAAATTCAATAATTTAATTCTCCTTCTTAGAGCTTTCATCAGTCTATAATATATATATATATATCCAAATTATCTAAGTCAACTCTATCTGAACTTATAGTTTTTCGTGTATATACTTATTTCTCATTCCGTCCTTTCATATATAACCACTGATTTACCTTGGCATTATATATCTTATATTATGTATATCTAATGTGAAATATCTAATTAGTAATGGTATGCATTAGATAAGTTAAAAGTATATGTTTGTGCATATATATTATAAGCTAAGTGATTTTATTTTGAGTAATTTTAATTCGAGTCATACAAATTGAATTTATCGAATCAAATAAGATCGATGTGATCACGAATAATTATCTTTTGAATTTCACATGCACTTGCTAGGAGGTGATTTTGCTCTACATGTGAGGGAAGTGAATGAGGAGGTGGGGGAGTTATATGGTTCACATGAGATCATGAGAAGGGCAAGGGTTTCAAGTTTGGTTGAGAGAGGGAGAGAATGGTAATTAAATAGAATATAAAAGATGGAGAGATTGGGATAGAATTTTAAGAGCCAACTGCATTTCTCTATTATAATTAACATAATAATATTTTAGAAGGAAAATTTTATAATTTTTTATAAATATTAATTAAAAATATTATAAAATTAAATAATTAACATTTTCAAATAATATTATACAAGATTATATTAGTATTGAATGAAAAACTCTTTAAAAAAGTGATTGAGGAAATTACTACGTATTATTGCAGAAGATGTGCAGGGATCAAGCTCCACTTCTGCTATTATTGCTCTCTTATTATCTTTTCCTTCTGTTCGTATATCTCATGTATATAGACAGGCTAATCAAGCCGCTCATTACATCACTTCTGCTTCCTTTACACACGATGTTTTTTGGGATAGGAATATGTCCCTGCCTTTTGACTTTTCTGCAATCCTTTTACAAGATTATTTCTTTTGTACTTGATGTTTTATATTAATAAATTTTATAGGCTACGACCGACTTTCAAGAAATCACTACGTATTAAAAATTCTTAAGTTTAAAATTATGCCGATTCTAACTGACCAGGCTTCTTTTGGCATCGTTTGGTTTGAGCTTTTTTTTGGGTCAACACAAATTTCAACTGTAAAAATTAATTTTATTTCACTTTCAATATAAATATAAATATTATAATTAATTTTCTTTCGTATCTTACACACTTTGTAATACTAAATTAAATTTTTTTCTTATTAGATCTAGAAAATAAAATATATTTTTTGCTTGTTAAATAAAAACTCGAACCAAACGAGGCTAAAGGAAGCAAATTCTCGAGTTAAAACAATTTGGAAATATTTATTGCCAGCTGAAAGGGGAGAGAGAATCATGCATTATTTAAAAAGTTTGAACTGATGGTGTTCATGGGATATTCATGTTCATCATAAAAGAACACATATGTAACTCTCTTTTACGAACTGTCGCAAATTAGAGTTATAAATGACTCGAGTTCAAGTGAGCTAACGCTAGTTCAAATTCAAAATTTTCGAGTGCAACAAAGCTCGAACTTGAAATACTTATAAACTTGTATATTTTAAAATTATATATATTTAATTATTTATTTCGAGTGAATTCGAGTTTATATCGAGCGGTCAATTCTGGTTTGAACTTGACTCGAAATGAATATCTAGCCAGAGTGTTGACTCGTAACTTAATTCGAAATGAATTGAATCGAGCTTAAGCCAAGCCTAAATTTGAGTGAATTTAGAGTAAGTTCTACAACCCTAACTCAAATTATAAATCACGACAACATTATAGTCATGACTCTATAGTTTATGACTAGGGCCTCGTTTTTTTGGAGTTAAAAATTAATCTGATTTAATTTTAATCTGGTATATTATATCACACATAAAATTTAATATTAAAAATTAACTTTATTTCACATCCTACAAACAAAAAATAATAACTAACTTATATAAAATCCTTCACATATCTCAATATAATAAGTAACTTTATATTATATATCTTATATATCACAACATAATGACTAATTTTATTTCATATTATTCACAATTTAACCTTGTATCTAAGTTTAATTTAACCTTGTTAAATTTAACCTTATAAACAAACAGACCCTTAAAAATTTAAGTTTTAACTTAGCAGACAGACATGTTAAAGAACGGGCATGATTTATAAGAAAATGATGAAAAAAGAAGAGTTTTTAGTGCAAAAAAACCTTAAAATTTAGGAAGCATTTGGTTCGTTATAATTATCTTAGTGTTATGTTATGTAATCTAAATGTCATGATATCTAAACGTCATCATTTGATTAATAATTTTATAATCTTATAAAAGATTATTTATAAATATCATTAAACTGCACAATTGATTTCTCTAAATAATATTGAACTAAATGTCCTCTTCAGAAACAACAATGTGGACTGAAACATCAATTAAAAATATGAAGTATAAAAATTTTATGGCCAATTGAAGAATTTTAATATATCAAGGTTGGTAATATTTATAAATTAAGAATATAATTGTTTTTTATTCGAGGGAGTTAAAATTATTATTTGAGAAATGCATAGGTAAATAAGATTATGATAATCAAAAGCTAAAATCACTAGAGCTTATTCAAGATTGTTAATGAGAAATTCTTGTTGAATATATCTTGACGAATAAATTTTAGGGACATTTACATGCATGCCTCACAAATATTTTAATATTATAAAACACATATTTTCTTCATAAAATTTATACTATAGAGTATAAAAAAAATGTGTGTGTGATGTAATACATGAAGATTTGTGTAACATGTGTGTAAAATTCCTAATTTTTTTTAATCTTCTGTGTGCCTTTAGTCTTCCTTTGATCTCATCATAAAATAAATATTGATGAAAGTTAAAAGACTTTAATAATAATTAAATTAAGGGGTTTTTACATACAAGACATAAAATTTACATGAAATTACACATTTCACCATCAATTTATAAATATTACCACTATCACACCATATTCATTTAAATTTTACGCATTTCACATATTTCACATATTTCATATACTTTATAATATTATATGTAAATTAAAATGCATAAATTCATTAATATTTAAATTCTAATATATATTTTTATTTTTTTTTACTGTAAACACATTAATTTTCTTACTTCAATTAAAAATTATAGTCATGTGGATTTAAATTCGGCACCCTAATTGGAATTTTAAATAGGATAAATAAATTAAAATACATAAATTCATAAATATTTAAATTGTTATTTATATAAATTAATTTATTTATAATATTTAATTAATATATTAATAATATAGTTGAGATCAAGGCCAATTTAGAAATGTGAAGTTTACCATCAAAGAATATGGTGTGAAATATGTGAAATGCGTAAAATTTAAATGAATATGGTGTGATAGTGGTAATATTTATGAATTGATGGTGAAATGCGTAATTTCGTATAAATTTCATGTCCTGTATGTAAAAACCCCTTTTAGTAAATTGGAGGCCCAGATATAAATTTTGGACATTATTGGGCCAATTTTGATATTTGGGCTTTATAAGGCCCAATTAAATTCAAAGTGACATCTTGTAGGATTAGCCCGATCGAGCGGTTTACTATTCACTGGAGGAGTGCCTAAGAAGGAAAAACCCTAGAGTTCCCGTCGGCTTGGTCTGATCGGCCTTCGAGGCTTCGGCTATCGTCTCTTTTTTGATTCGTTTTCTTCTCATCATCGTCTTCCATGCTTATTGCATCTCGTCTTGTGAATGCTATGATTATAAACGTTCTTTGATTTTTTTTATTTTGACTTAAATGAACTATGTTTGGTGAAATGCTTTCTTGGATTCGCTTTTTATTTTTTTGGAATTGTCTTAATGTAAAATTATGAATATTTGAGATGTATAAAGAGTAGGTTTTGAGCATTTCGGAAGTGGAGTTGCATGATTCTTAAAAGAATGGTGAAGGTAGTTTCATGAAGTTTTTTTGTTTTTTGATGGAAGAAGGTTTCGTGAAGCTGACCCTAAGTAGTTGGGATGAAGCTATTAACTATGATAAAAGATGGGGTAATGGTGGTGTGGCAGAATCAGAAGTGATTCTACATGTTTGGCAGTTAGGTTGTGATAGCTCAACAATAAAACAGCTCAGAATTAATGGCAAAACAACAGCAATTCAAGACATAACACTGAAAGCACTTCAAGGATGAAACAATAACAACGCCATTCACTGAGAAGTATTGAAGGGCTTCAGTAGCTCTATATATTCAATAGTACTACAACTGACAGGATTCATAAGAGAAGAGGATTAGAAGTGGAAGAGTTTTACTGAAGGAGATAGTTTGCAGGATGAGGGAAGAGAGAAGGAGAGAAATTACTGAGCTGACTCAGCTCTCTCCTGAAGCCCTATTTGTGCCGCAGACCAGTTCAGTGCTTCAACCGGTTTGGCTATCAGGTTCACCGCTGCTTTCTTCCCATTATTACCTTTATCCTGTATATTTCTTTGCTTCAGGTGTTATTCTATCAAGTGTTTGCATCTTTGCTTGGCCTTATTTTCATCCTCTTTCTCCTCTTGCTTTCTGGTTTTGCAGTCTTTTTTGATAGCCAAACAAGTAGATGGGTTTTCTTTTCTCATCGTTTTAGATTGAGGAATTTGTAGAACTGTATTTCAGCAAAGATGTGCCCTCTAGGAAGTATCTTCATTCTAATTCTACTGTAAGTTTTTCTGAAATTGCTGGAAAATGGTTGGTCTTATTTGCTTGGCAAAGTTTCTCATTGCTCATGACTTGCAATGCCTAAGCTATCACTACCCTGTTTGATTCTGCATTTTGGTTACTGTGAAAAATTTGGCAGTTAGTGCGTTTAGTAGCTGATGTCAATTTCTGATTTGGCTTTTTTTTTGTTAGCTTGTTAGGATAAGCAACTAAATCTGTCAAAAGGCCAGGTTAAAGAACATGGTGCTCAAGTATGCATCTTTAAATCAGGACCAAATCAGGACCAAAATGATACTAATTTAAAAAACAACAATAATAATAATAAATAAAAAATTTTAATCATTCTACACAAATTTTAATATAAAAAAATATTATTTTACTTTACATACTCAATAATTTTCAATAAAAAAATTAATTTTATTTTACATCCTATACCAAAATACTCGATTCGAATATTTTAGTCTAGGATGTGAAATAAAATATATATTTTTATTAAAAATTATTGAGTATGTGAAGTAAAATAATATTTTTTTATATTAGAATTTGTGTAGAATGATTAAAAAATTTATTTATTATTATTATTGTTGTTTTTTAAATTAGTATCACTTTGGTCCTGATTTGGTCCTCACGCCAAACAGGGCCAAGTCTTTCTTTTTGAACTCAGTTGCTTTTATAAACCTATTTTTTGCAAAGAAAAAAAATATGTTTTGCTCCGCTCTCTCCGATTCCCGCGGTGGCCGAAGTCCTTGCACCGGCGCCCCAGGCCGCACCACTCTCCATCCAATCTTCTGGTTCCTCCAAACCACCCATACGTCCTTTCCGTTTCCAGGAGGTTCATCAAAACCCTCTTCCACCTTGTCCACTACCACAACCCGCCTTTCTCCCACCTGCTTTCCCTCCATTTCTAGCCGGAAGAGACCCCCTCTTTCCTGGCGCTCAGGCTGGTTTTGCGCGTTCTGGCCACCATCTTCCCAGGTCTCAATGAAAGCACCAGAAGATGTTGACGTAGGATGTGGGGGTCCTAGGAAACACCAAAAGACAGAGAGTTCCGGGAGACGGCGGCGCGCAATGAGGGGGTGAGCCTGTTTAATGAGAGCTCAAGGAGAGGATTAACTCAGAAAACAACCAAAGAAACACGCAGAGATTTAAGGTGGTTCAGGGAGGGAATCCCCTACGTCGATCAGTCGAGATACTTCACTAAAGTCAAAAGATAGCCCTGAAGGCTTGTACAATGCTTTCTTTTAGAAGAAGAAGAAGAAGAAGAAGAAGAAGAAGATGTTTTTTTTTATCGTGGTATTTTATATGCTTTATGAATATGTTTTTCAATGTTATATCATATTTTATGTACTTTGGTTATTATAGTTATAATTATAGTAAATTTTGGTCTCGTTCCTTTGGTAATCTTTCATCTGCCTTATAAATAAAATTTCTCAAAGAATCATTTACTTTCTCTTATATGCAACATAGATTAGTCATAGTGAAATATCATATTTATGTACTTGTTTGTGTATAACTTGCCTTTTGTTTACACTGAAGATTAAGAATCCGTGAAGCTTGCATTGTCAAGCGTATT
>KZ452014.1:1601141-1741731 GCA_002786265.1 Apostasia shenzhenica | reverse complement strand
ACATCTTGTAGGATTAGCCCGATCGAGCGGTTTACTATTCACTGGAGGAGTGCCTAAGAAGGAAAAACCCTAGAGTTCCCGTCGGCTTGGTCTGATCGGCCTTCGAGGCTTCGGCTATCGTCTCTTTTTTGATTCGTTTTCTTCTCATCATCGTCTTCCATGCTTATTGCATCTCGTCTTGTGAATGCTATGATTATAAACGTTCTTTGATTTTTTTTATTTTGACTTAAATGAACTATGTTTGGTGAAATGCTTTCTTGGATTCGCTTTTTATTTTTTTGGAATTGTCTTAATGTAAAATTATGAATATTTGAGATGTATAAAGAGTAGGTTTTGAGCATTTCGGAAGTGGAGTTGCATGATTCTTAAAAGAATGGTGAAGGTAGTTTCATGAAGTTTTTTTGTTTTTTGATGGAAGAAGGTTTCGTGAAGCTGACCCTAAGTAGTTGGGATGAAGCTATTAACTATGATAAAAGATGGGGTAATGGTGGTGTGGCAGAATCAGAAGTGATTCTACATGTTTGGCAGTTAGGTTGTGATAGCTCAACAATAAAACAGCTCAGAATTAATGGCAAAACAACAGCAATTCAAGACATAACACTGAAAGCACTTCAAGGATGAAACAATAACAACGCCATTCACTGAGAAGTATTGAAGGGCTTCAGTAGCTCTATATATTCAATAGTACTACAACTGACAGGATTCATAAGAGAAGAGGATTAGAAGTGGAAGAGTTTTACTGAAGGAGATAGTTTGCAGGATGAGGGAAGAGAGAAGGAGAGAAATTACTGAGCTGACTCAGCTCTCTCCTGAAGCCCTATTTGTGCCGCAGACCAGTTCAGTGCTTCAACCGGTTTGGCTATCAGGTTCACCGCTGCTTTCTTCCCATTATTACCTTTATCCTGTATATTTCTTTGCTTCAGGTGTTATTCTATCAAGTGTTTGCATCTTTGCTTGGCCTTATTTTCATCCTCTTTCTCCTCTTGCTTTCTGGTTTTGCAGTCTTTTTTGATAGCCAAACAAGTAGATGGGTTTTCTTTTCTCATCGTTTTAGATTGAGGAATTTGTAGAACTGTATTTCAGCAAAGATGTGCCCTCTAGGAAGTATCTTCATTCTAATTCTACTGTAAGTTTTTCTGAAATTGCTGGAAAATGGTTGGTCTTATTTGCTTGGCAAAGTTTCTCATTGCTCATGACTTGCAATGCCTAAGCTATCACTACCCTGTTTGATTCTGCATTTTGGTTACTGTGAAAAATTTGGCAGTTAGTGCGTTTAGTAGCTGATGTCAATTTCTGATTTGGCTTTTTTTTTGTTAGCTTGTTAGGATAAGCAACTAAATCTGTCAAAAGGCCAGGTTAAAGAACATGGTGCTCAAGTATGCATCTTTAAATCAGGACCAAATCAGGACCAAAATGATACTAATTTAAAAAACAACAATAATAATAATAAATAAAAAATTTTAATCATTCTACACAAATTTTAATATAAAAAAATATTATTTTACTTTACATACTCAATAATTTTCAATAAAAAAATTAATTTTATTTTACATCCTATACCAAAATACTCGATTCGAATATTTTAGTCTAGGATGTGAAATAAAATATATATTTTTATTAAAAATTATTGAGTATGTGAAGTAAAATAATATTTTTTTATATTAGAATTTGTGTAGAATGATTAAAAAATTTATTTATTATTATTATTGTTGTTTTTTAAATTAGTATCACTTTGGTCCTGATTTGGTCCTCACGCCAAACAGGGCCAAGTCTTTCTTTTTGAACTCAGTTGCTTTTATAAACCTATTTTTTGCAAAGAAAAAAAATATGTTTTGCTCCGCTCTCTCCGATTCCCGCGGTGGCCGAAGTCCTTGCACCGGCGCCCCAGGCCGCACCACTCTCCATCCAATCTTCTGGTTCCTCCAAACCACCCATACGTCCTTTCCGTTTCCAGGAGGTTCATCAAAACCCTCTTCCACCTTGTCCACTACCACAACCCGCCTTTCTCCCACCTGCTTTCCCTCCATTTCTAGCCGGAAGAGACCCCCTCTTTCCTGGCGCTCAGGCTGGTTTTGCGCGTTCTGGCCACCATCTTCCCAGGTCTCAATGAAAGCACCAGAAGATGTTGACGTAGGATGTGGGGGTCCTAGGAAACACCAAAAGACAGAGAGTTCCGGGAGACGGCGGCGCGCAATGAGGGGGTGAGCCTGTTTAATGAGAGCTCAAGGAGAGGATTAACTCAGAAAACAACCAAAGAAACACGCAGAGATTTAAGGTGGTTCAGGGAGGGAATCCCCTACGTCGATCAGTCGAGATACTTCACTAAAGTCAAAAGATAGCCCTGAAGGCTTGTACAATGCTTTCTTTTAGAAGAAGAAGAAGAAGAAGAAGAAGAAGAAGATGTTTTTTTTTATCGTGGTATTTTATATGCTTTATGAATATGTTTTTCAATGTTATATCATATTTTATGTACTTTGGTTATTATAGTTATAATTATAGTAAATTTTGGTCTCGTTCCTTTGGTAATCTTTCATCTGCCTTATAAATAAAATTTCTCAAAGAATCATTTACTTTCTCTTATATGCAACATAGATTAGTCATAGTGAAATATCATATTTATGTACTTGTTTGTGTATAACTTGCCTTTTGTTTACACTGAAGATTAAGAATCCGTGAAGCTTGCATTGTCAAGCGTATTCCTTGAGACTTGTTCAGACTCATGTAAAATAGAAATTCTATTTTTATTTGATTCTTGTTGGAAATTGATCTCGTGCAAATACCTAGTTTGTTGGCCTTATATCTTTATTATTTAAAAGTTTTGTTGCATTCATTCATTCAAAAGTTTGTTCTTTTCCCTTCATGAAAAGTTTCTTCTTCTTTTTTAGAAAAAAAGAAAGTTTGATCTTTCACCATTTTGATGAACTGACCTTCGTGGTGGTGAAAAAATTCCCATTGGCCTAGACTATTCATCACTTGTATATTGTGCCTCAAGGCCAAAGAAATATTAACTTTATTGACGTTAGTTAACTGAAATAGCATTTTTTGTGTTATAATTTTGAATAACAAAATTCCAGTGCTTAATATGTGCAATACTATTTGTTGTTGATTTTACATATAATTATCTCAATTTGTATGAACTGCTTCAATTATATGCCAATCTTGCATATCATTCAAGTCTCACTGTTGCAATTGGATCCACGCTTCTTCATCAAGGCCGTCCACGTGGAATATCACACAGAGTCCACGTAGGCAAGACCTCCGAGTCGAACAAGAAAGGTATCGTCCCGAACAGCAAACGTCGAACAAGAAAGGTATCATCCCGAAGAACAAGGAACCGACGTGACATCTGACCGTTAGGAATCATACTGCTCTGGTGGAAGATGCGGTTTTCCCGCCGACAGATCGCAACCACTGACACGCCGTACAGCAGGAGTCACGTACTAGCCGTCCGCAGGCATTAATTGAGCTGTCACTAGGACCGTAGATTATTCGGCTGAAAATGACTAGACAGAACAGGCCGAGGGTATATATACTTCCTGTACACAGCCTTTAACGAGGCTGAGATCCAAAAAAAACTTTTTGAATACTCTGTAACCCAAACAAAGACATTTCTAGTGATATTTCAAGCCTCCTCGAAAAGAAGCCGTGGTTTTTCTGCCAGTCGGTTTTCCACGTAAAAACTCGTTGATTGTTTCCCGTCTTAACACTCACATTCATTCTATGTGGTATAGGATATCCATGTTGAAACTCTGAAGAAAAGGCGTCACATCACGAAGAAGCCCTACACTAGGTCTATTGTTGGCACAACCCGGAAGTCATCAAAAAGAAAAGAACAGAGAAGCCCGAAGTTCGGGATGCGGCTAGAGAAGCATCTTTACGGTATGTTTTGCAGCCATCAATTCATATCTATCTGAGAAGACTGAAGACAAATTGGCTCTATTTTATTTTTATTTTTATCCTCAATGGCTTACATGCAATTCATGATTGTTTCGATCTTGGTGAGGATAAATAAGACGAAGGATGAGAAGAAGGCTAAGAGGGCTGAAATCTTGACCAAATCTTAGGAAACAAAGTCGAAAGATAACATGCCCAAGGGCGCTTAGACCCAAGCTTGTTTTTTTTTTTTTTAATGTTGAGTATGGATTGAGGTCATAGATTTTGATTAATTTTGTGAGGTTTCTGACTTGATTGTTTGGTTTTCAAAATCTATAATGCATTCTATAATCCTTTTTTTTGGATGAGGTGATTTTTTTTATATGTGAATTGGTTCAGTTTTTCAAACATTCGTTTATTATGTCAATTTACTTGGTCTGTCAATCATATTTTGTTCTTATAAAGTTAAATTTATTTGAGTTTAACCATGTTTAAGGTTAAATTGAAATGATGAATTTTTATTTTGATGTTTGATTATAATGTGAAATGAAAAACTTTTTTTGGTCTTGAGATATATCTGAAGGATGCAAAAATTTGAATTAAAGTGTCCTTTTTATCTTAGAATTTGTGTAGGTTGTGTTTGAATATAAATAATGCAATTAGTGTTTATAAATTATAATATGCAGTCATTGTTCAAGGAAAATCCGTCAACTCTATTTTTGGTATCAGGTGTTATAATAAAGTGAAATTTACATGTGTTATCTTTAAAGATTCATTATTTTTAGGCCGTAAAAGTTCATTATTTTCAGGTAATATTCTCATTTTTAAGGTAAATTTATAGGCACCATCCTGCTTTGAAAATTAGATAGGGGTGTTGTATGAAAATAATAAATTTTTGGGGTACCACCTGAAAATAATGAATCTTTGGGAATGACAGATGTAAATTTTCTTATAATAAAATCGGTGAACTGGAAGAATAAATGAAAAAGAAGGGTTTTTACGAGTAGAAGGAAGGAAATTACAATATCAAGCTTGACGGTATAAGCATTAATGAGCAAAATGAGTACACAAGATTGGTGTTATATTGTTTAAAAGAAAAAATTATAAATTGAGGATAGAGTTTAATGAGTTCTTATAAAGAGTTAATAAGATGAATTTAGGAGAACCTTTGGTTCATTATTATTTTGATACTATAATATATTATTTAGATAAGATAATTATTTAGTTTAATGACATGTGTAAATTATTTTATTAAAAATTATGGAATTGTCATTTAAAAAATGACATCTAGATCTTGGAACATGAATTTGGTATAAGGTGAAATGAAATGTTTTTAAGTGCATATCAAGATGAGTAATTTTGAAAATTCTATTTGTTAATCGCGATTTTGTGAGCGAGTTTATTGAAGATTATAGGTAGTGCCTCAATCTTTATCGGTACTTGTCAAGATTTCTAGCTTGGAAAGAACAAGAAGTCGGGATGAAATTGTTTTTTTCATCTCTACTTGTTTAGGTTTGACCTTTTGTTTTGTAGTTGACCGTATGTCTGTTAATATGAAAGACTTAGACTTGGCCTCGTTTGGTTCGAGCTTTTTTTTTAGACATGAAAAAATAATAATTTTATTTTTTAAATTTAATGGAAGAGAAATTTATTTTACTATTAGAAAATATGTAAAATGTGAAATACTTTTAATTTTGATATTTGTATTTGTATTAGATGTGAAATAAAGTTGATTTTTATAGTTGAAATTTGTGTTGGGTAAAAAACTCCCCTCGAACCAAACGAGGCCTAATGTTCAATTTTTATGTAACAACTATAATATAAATTATTATACAAAATAGGTGTTTGGTTTAATTTTATTTTGATATTTATGCATGTTATTAAATTAAATATTTTTTTAAATAAGATAATATTAAGATAAGATTGGGCCAAATACCTTTGAAATTTTCTATTTACTTTTAGGAATAATTACCTACATACCACATAATTTAGTTTTATTTATGTCTTACCCATCTATTCTTAATTAATTACACTATGCACACTCAAAACATTACAAAATCTTACATACACACATTCGAGTTAAAACTTAATCAAAATTTATTTGAAAAAAAATATTCTGTTAATAAATCATTAAAATTATATTTTTACTCTTAATGGTATATATTTTTCTCTTCCTCAATACCACACTAAAGCGCTGATTTGTCCTAAAATCAATTCACGGCGCGGATGTCTTCTTCCTTTGCCGCCACCTAAATATTAAGGTTTTAGGATTTTCACTCAAAATATATTTAAATATTCTTAAAATAATATGATGAACGGCTCAGATTTTTTGTAATTTAATTATAATTAAGTTATTGAAAAATTATGATTACTCATTATAATAGAAATAAATTAAAATGTGTGTATGTAAAATTTTAAAATATTTTGAGTGTGCATAGCGTAATTAACTAAGAATAGATGGGTAAGACATAAATAAAACTAAATTGTGTGGCATGTAGGTTATTCCTTACTTTTAACTTTTATTGTTGCCTAAATTTGTATGAGAAAAATGTTCAATCTAAATATGATAAATTGGGAGTGTTGCACCAAAATTTATTTTTTTATTCAACTACTAGGTTTTCTAATTCTCAATACAAAATACTTTTTTCGGAGTGATCAAAGAAAAAAAAAAATTCCCGTAAAAAAAAGAAAAAAAAAATTCTCTCATTAAACCTGGGGTCCGGAGAGACGATTGTGGGGCCAAATAATTTCACTTTTTTTATTCTAATAATTCCATTATTTTACGAAATGTTGAATCATCAAAATTAGCCGTGCTCCGCTTTCTGCTTCACTCTGCACTCTCTCTCTCTCGCAATGCTCTTCTCCCACCATAATCTCATCAAATCATCCTCCATTGTCCGTCCCTGCCCATTCCAAACGAGACGCACATTCCCAAAGTTAGCCTCCTTAAGGCGTCAGAGTTCCCAGATCAGACCGCTGCTCTCCCCCTCCAATTCTTCTCCCCATTCCTCAATTCGTAATGCCCATGATGAACCCATCCACATCTCACCCACCACTTCCTCCTTGGAAGAGCAGCCAGAAGACCCAGAACCCAAGACCGTTCACGAGAAAAGGGTGCAATCGGAAGTCGACGGAAAGAGCTTCTGGGCCGCCGTCAGTCTCATCATCGGCACCGCCGTAGGCCCTGGCATGCTTGGCCTCCCCTCAGCTACCATCAGGGCCGGCCCCATCCCTTCCACCGCTGCCATAATTCTTTCTTGGGTCTACGTCATGTCCTCCATCATCCTCGTCGCCGAGCTCAGCTTTGCCGCCATGGCGGACGATGCAGTCCAAGAGGTAAGC
Source organism: Apostasia shenzhenica (assembly GCA_002786265.1). Taxonomy (NCBI): domain Eukaryota; kingdom Viridiplantae; phylum Streptophyta; class Magnoliopsida; order Asparagales; family Orchidaceae; genus Apostasia; species Apostasia shenzhenica. The sequence goes on along the minus strand of KZ452014.1, from coordinate 1,734,516 downwards.
TTCACTGCCCTTGCTAGCAGATCTCTCGGCCCAAACTTTGGGGCCTTGGTCGCCCTCGTCTACGCCTCCCTCAGCTTCTCCCTATTGATTGCCTGCGTCTCAGGGATTGGATCTCTTCTCTCCCAGCAGTTTCAGTCCATGAATCCGATTGTTGCCCATGCTTTGTTTCCAACCTTTGTCGGTTTTGTCATTGGGTTCTTCCCCTTTAATGCCATCGATATCACTAACCGGCTTCTCTGTGTTCTCATGCTATTCTCCATTACAGCGCTGGTAAGCCTAGGGTTTTCGATTGGGAGAACTAGCCTGTTAAGATCTCTTGCTTTTGCTTCATGGAAGCCGGAGGCTATAATGCCAGCGATTCCGGTGACCGTCCTGACTCTAGGGTTCCATGTGATCACTCCTTTCGTTTGCAAGCTTCTCAGGAACTCGATACACAGTGCTCGAAAAGCTATACTTTATGGAGGATTTGTCCCTTTGGCAATGGTTCTCTCATGGAATGTGGTTGTTCTTGGGCTTGCAGGGGGTGGGAGGATTGGTTTTCAAGATCCAATTAAGCTTCTTCTTTCTGTCAATGCTGCAGCTTTGCCTGCTGTTCAGGGTTTTGCCTTTGCAGCATTGGCCACAAGCTTGATTGGTTATGCTGTCAGCTTCCCCAAACAGCTGATTGACACTGTTAGATTGATTGCTGAAAGGTTGAAGATGAAGGAGATTATGGTGAATCAGAACTTAACTAGTATTGAGAATCAGATATGTCGTAATAATGGATCAATCAAAGCTTGCAGTTACAGGGGAGAAGGGATTGGTCAAGAGAGTTTGAGCTGTTCAGTTACTTTGGATGATAACCAAAATAGTGCCTATGTGACTTGGATTGTACTGATTGTTCCCATCTTCATTGCAACTTATTTTCAGGCAACTTTCTCTAAAGCTCTGGATTTTGCCGGTGTTTATGCAAATTGTTTCCTCTTTGGGATTCTTCCACCTGCAATGGCTTGGATACAAAGATCTAGGAGCAGGTATAGCTATTTTCTGTCTCAATATGCTATGCATTCATGACCTTTCTTTAAATTGCTGTTAAATAGCACACTGTGTTCTTCTTAGTAGGAAATTACTTAGCTGTTGTTATTTGCTAGATCATTGTCTTTTGGAGCATTCAGTGATAATAAGTGGAGGTAGTGAGTTGAGTGCTGATCTTTGTTGGTAAATAATTTCTTCAGCATAGTCCTAATGGCTTCAAACAACTAACAATAGTTGAGATTTTAAGCTTTCTTATGTCACAGTCACAAAATTTTGAAAGTTGTTATTCATGTAATGCTTTTTTTTTGGCTTGGGTCATGAGATATATCATAACACATCAATGAAATCAGGACAAGAAAAAAAATGCACTTTTTGATCATTTTTTTGCTAATTATAAAGTGGGAAATTATTGAAGTGCAACTGTGCTATAGGTTTGGAACTAGAACTGATACCAGATGCATCATAAAGTAGTAACTGATGTTAGAACGGATTCCATGTGATAAACTATGAAAAAGACTTATGATGAAGATGACTGAAACTTTAGTGAATCTTCAGAAACATTAATGTAAGGTTGCTATTTACTTTATTTTGATCTACCAATGAGATAAACTACACTAGATTCTTGCTGGGTTTTACGTTCTTTTCCAGAGTATTATATATTGCCCTAGGTTATGAATCCGATTTACTTGTACTTTTAAAAGGGTTTGTTTTGACCTAGTTAATGTTAAAGTATACAATTGTAACGTGTCACACCCTATTCAAATACCCAAAAAAAACTATTTTCCATTTCCTACATGAATCCCAAGATAATAAAACTTACTTTATTTTATATCTTATGCACATCTCAATATGAAAACTAAATTTATTTTACACTTTACATACACTTTGATAGTATTTACATCCTTTGGGTAACAATGTTAAAGTAATCCTGATAAAAAACCACGGGCTAAAGGTTCACTGTTAACTTTTCAATATCTATGGCCGAATAATGTGATCAAAAGTTGGAGTAGAAAACCAAAACAAGATAATAAAAAGAGGGAGTAGAAAATGTATGAAGCTGCTCCTACCTTAGCGAAGAGAAAGCTTGCCTGGAATTAGGGGATCTCAAATTCAAATTCACACTTCATTTCTCAATTGGGGTGGAGGAATTACGGTGTTTGAAGCAAAGAATAAAAAAAAAGGAGTGAAAAATGATAATTAGAAGATGAAGTAGAAACTAAATGTGTGGAACCAAAAGACAATAGTAAAAAGAGGGAGTAGAAAACCAAAAGTCATATTGAATAATAATACGATCATTGCACATGATCTTGATTAACTTTTGCTCGCATAAGGGATACACGAAGTTCATGCACTTTATCGTTGTTGTTTCTAGCAAAATGATTGAACAAGCTGGGAGCCTATGACATGTTAAATACAATAATAGCAAACACGCGAACATTTAAGTCTGTAGTCATGCAAGCATATCTCCGCATTTTCTTTCATTCCAGTAATATTCTGTTAAACATGAGTTAAAGCATGAATATCACTGTCATTTAGTCTGTGAAAACTAGAGCTTCTCTTTCAAACTAGCTGTAATTTGACTTCATGCTTCTATTAATTGCCATTCTATCACTAGCTGTATAGACTCAGTACAGTGCTGATTGAGCTGTTATGGTTCTGCAGAAGTGCAGCATTGAAAATGAACTGCTTCCAGGTGGTAATTGGGTTCTTGAACTCTTATTTTGTATTGCTGTAATACTGTTTTTCTGGCATTAGATGTTAAGGGGAGAGAGAAAACAGGGCCAAATCACATCCGGGTACTGAGGCTCTGTTTGGTAATAAGAAAAAAAAGAAGGTTTGGTTGGAATTTTTAGTCATTTTTGAAAAATGTGTATGATGTGAAATAAAGTAAGTTGGTTATATTAAAAATTGTGTAGGATGTGAAATAAAGTTGATTGATTTATTGAGAATTGTGTTGGATGTGAAATAAAGTTGATTGATTTATTGAGAATTGTATTAGATGTGAAATAAAGTGATTGTTTAATGTTAGAATTTGTGTGAGATGAGATATAAAATAATTTTTTAAGTTTTTTTTTTAATAAATGGGGGATTTATGTAGAGAACATTGAATTCATCATAAATTACGCATTTCACCATCATTTAGTAAATATTACGCATATCACACTCTCCTTATTATTACAATAGAAATGTAAAACCATAAGTAATATAAGGAGAGTGTGATATGCGTAATATTTACTAAATGATGGTGAAATGCGTAATTTGTGATGAATTCAATGTTCTCTACGTAAATCCCCCTAAATAAATTTAAGATTTTGGCCATGGCTAATTTTAGCCATGATTTTTAGTCCATTGCCAAACAGAGCCTGAAAGTCTGAGCCTGATTGGGATCAATATGTAGTCAGAGTACAACCTCAAGGACTTCAATATCATTTATTCTCAAAAAGCCCCAAGGATCAAACTTCAATGCAATTTTTACCATTTTCTTTATGTTTTATCTGGAAGTCAAATATCCTTTTTGACATTTTGCTTCTGTTTCTCAATTTCAATCAGTTTTTAGAACAGATGAAGATATTCCTTTTTATGAACTAGAACAAAAGTACAACTTCTCTACTAGTCATTCACTCAAAGAAGTTTGATGCCTGTTTTTTTCTAAAATTAGGTAGATAATTTGCAGTTTGGGTGGACCTAAATCACCTCCTTCGTTCTTAATGATCCGAACTTGGGTCGATTTTGTTTCGATGAGAAAATGCGTGACGGAAATGTGTTCGGATTCATATAAAAGGTAACCTAAATGTGACCTATTTGTTGCAAAGATGATTCAATTAAGGTGACAAATAGCCTATCCTTTTTTGTTAGGTTATCTAATAGATGCTATTCCTATTCCTATTTAGTATTTGCTTGCATTAATATTTTTCATGTAAAAAATATTACAGAAAGTTTTTAGTTTTTATAATCATTTATAATTTAATTGTGACAAACATGTTCCATGTGAGAGATTTAACTCAAATTTGGTGCATGTGTTTGCTCACAGTTCATTAGAATATCAAAAATATATGATTTATGTAATATATATATAATGCGCATTATATATGATCCGAGTTCATGAAGAGATTGTATAACAAGAATGATCCGAGTTCGAGCCGAGCCGGTGCTTGGCTCAAGTCCAGCTTGTTTCAGATTAATTCGAGTTCGAGCATGCTCGAACTTTAACTGTGCCAATTTAAGCTCTTTAAGAACTAAAATTTTTATAAAAAAAATTATTTTTTGTTAGAATTTTAAATTAAATTAATTATGTTCACAAAATTAATTAATGGATATTTTAATTACAATTAAGATATAAGTAATAATAATTATTTTTTAAGGTTAAATTATATTCGAGTCTTTGAGTTTAGAATTTTATAACATGCATATTTACGTTTTCAAAATCGCAACACCAGGCTTCTTAAAATTATTAAATGAGCTTTTATATATTTTTTTTATTATTAAAAATTTTTACAATTACTATTATACTCTCTCTCTCTCCTCCTAATCACTGCGGGTGTGAGGGGTGTTGGCTGCGCGGCCTCACGCAATGCACGGTGATTGGGAGGAGATCGGGAGGAGAGAGAGATGAGGGAGAGATATAATGTTAATTATAAAATTTTTTAATAATAAAAAAATTAGAAAAATAATATATTTGATAATTATATTAAAACTTAGAGATTACAATTTTAAAAATATAAATTTGTGCATTATTAAGCATTAAACTCAGGGACCTGACTTTAATTACATGGATTAAATTGAAAAGTATCTAATATAATATGAAGACACTACCCATTTATAATACATTTAGTTGCTCAAATGATTGAAGTCAAAATATATCAAAATATGCGTTTTTCACATGCACTAAAATACAATTTGACATTTAATAAAGATATGGAATCCAATGCTAAGTCAAAGTCTTGGGGAATATTTCCTTTAATCAAACTCAGTGAGTTACCCTAATTAGAACTCTCCCAAGCTAGCTATGTATACTCTTTTTTTTTTTTGGATACCCATGTGTAATTAATATTTAGGAAAATTACATCCAAGTTAAGAGGGTGGAGAAGTTATTGTACATTGGTCATAGTTTTAGTGTTTTATCCGACATAGGACTATGAATCATCTGAACGTTTGATGAATAGCTCAATATTCAATTCAATGAGAGCACGTTTATCTTAAGTTTGTTAATATTCATGAACAAGCTTGAACGTAATTTTAAAAATTTAATTGGTGAATGAATGAGTCTGAACAAACTATAAATTTAGTATTCAATTCATTAATGATAGTGAAATATTCATATTAAATTGAAAGTAAAGCTTGAAATGAGGCTCTTTTAGAGCTTAATTAATAGCTCATTTGGAGATTTTGATATATCTTGTGATTAATCCAAAAAAACAAATTTCATGAATTATAAATTAGCTTGATGATGAGCAAGTTTGTGACGCGTTAATATCCTTAATAAGAGCTAGTTTATAGTTTGAAATTCACGAACTTAAATGTATACATGAGCTCGTTCATGAACCATATGAATCAAGCTCAAATATATTTTAATTATGTTCGCAAATCAAGCTCGAATAAGCTCGTGCTCGATTTAGAGCTCGATTTGAGTAAATAAACATAAACTTTAACTAATCGCTACTTGTTTCACTTTGATCCTAATTCCGTGCTCGTTCGAGAAGTTCGATTTTTGGTTCTTTTGTAGTTTTCTTGGAGGTTTTTTCTTTGTTCGAGTGTTCGAGTTATATGAAAATATATTGATATTAGCATCTATTTTATCCCACGATGGACTATGAGTTAGTGATTTTGGATTAAAAATTGAGTCAGTTGATAAACATAGAATTGTCTCCTTTATATGAAGAAGCCAGGGTAAATTGCACTCAAGTGTTTGAGGTTAGATGGTTATTGAAAATTAGTCCAAGTTTTAATTTAAATTTCTTATTAGGTCTCAATGCAAACAAAATCATTGATTAAAATTGGTATATTTTTATCATTTTTGGCCTCACTATTTTGACCTATCCTTGTCTTCCAGGAGCCGGTAGAAAGTGGGGTTTATATTGAGGTCCTAAAGATAATTTTTTTGGGTTAAAGTACAGCATTTTGATTCGAAAGGAGAAGGTACAATAATGAAAACCAACTTCAAGGATCTAATAGTAATGTAAAATTGATTTAAGACACCTAAATAGAAAATTTTTGCAAGTTGAGATTTTTGCAGTGGCCAAAATGTAATTTTGGTGAGCTTTCTATGATTCAATTTGTAGTATTTTTTTATTTTTAATTTGTAAATGAACATAGAGTGTAGGTTAGGATGTATTAGTTTTCTTTGTTTATAAAGATTAATTTTAATAAAATTAAAATTAAATTTAAATAAATATTTCTTTTTATTAAAAATTATGAATATTATAAAATAAAATTAATTATTATGTTGAAATATTTAAGGAATGTGATATAAGTTAATTATTATTTTAGTATATAATATGAAATAAAATTAATTTTTATTTTAAATTTCATGTATGCTGTAAAATATAGTTAATTTTTAATATTATTAATTTTATGAATGATATAATATGTCGATTTAAAATTAACAGGTTAATTTTATATAGGCTAAACAAACAGGCTTAAAATGTTTGCCTAGGAGTTTAAAATTAACCTAGTTTAATTTTAACCAGGCATATCACATCACACATAAAATTTAATATTAAAAATTAAATTTATTTCACATCCTACACATATTACTAAAATATAATAATAATAATAATAATAATAATAATAAACCATGACTATGATCTCATATTCTTATTTAGAATTTGGTTCATAGTCAAGGCTGAAACTTCATCTTGATCTATTTCTCTTTCCATTATTAAATATACTAGAAGATATTATATGTTATAGAGTTTGGGTTGGAGGGGAAAAATAAAGTTAAAACTATCACTTTGTCAAAAATGTTACAAGGCACCCGAAGAGAATATTTATATGCTTTATCATGTAACTATATATATATATACAACAAATTAAGCTTTTATCTCATTAGGCGCAGTCAGGTATATGTATTCTTTATTTTCATTATATTATATCAAATTATAAATTTTTATTTGATTCTAAATATGTAAGATCGCTCCTTATAGTTTCTGGTTATGTCTTTTTAGCCTTCCTTTTTCTTTTTCTATATAAGTAGGATCAAATAACCATTTTTTTATTGGAGCTTCTATCGACCTGCGACTTATATGTCCAAATCGTCTAAATTGACTCTCTCTGAGCTTATATTCAATTGAAACTACTTTAACCTTCTCGAAGATATATTTATTTCTCATCTAATTATCCTTTTGCGTGTACATGCTTATCCACCTTAGTATCCTAATTATTTCTACGTCACTCATCTTATTTACGTATTTCTATTAATTTGTAGGCCAACATTAAGCATCATATAACACCATTGGCCTAACAGTTTACCTTTAAGTTTAAGTAAAATTTTTCTATCACATAATACATAAAATACAATATTCCTCCACTTTATTCATCCTATTTGGATCTTACGTACTAATAACGTCATCATCTATTTTATAGTTATTTTATATGATTGTTTCAAGATATTTAAACCGTTCGCTCTTCTCAATAACTTAATCATCAATTGTCATCTTTCTGCTACAAGTACTTTTTTTCATGTATGTATATATATATGTATATGTTGACGCAAAAAATGCACCACCACAGAGAGAAATTAGACGGCAATTTTTACGTGGAAATCCAAGTGTCTGGGGGAAAAATCACAATGTCGTCCAAGCGATTTGAATCCACTAATCGAATCTCCTCTTACAAAGCTTGATCTCTAAATGGAGACCGAATGACGAGCAAGAGGGATAGAGAGAGAGGGGCAGCTTAGCCCGAGAGAGAGAGCGGAAGGAAGGGTCCTTAGAGAGAGCAATCCCCCCCCCCCCTTATTTATAGCTTGGAGAGGAGGGGACATAGTAGGTTTAGTTTGCCACATTTGACACCTACTCCTGCAAAGGACAATAATTAGGGAGTGGGTTCCTATGCTGTCTTAAATGCTGAGTTGACACAGTAGTACGGAGGGTACGATCTTATGATATCTCTTCGAGCTGATGTTTGACAAGGATCTGCTGTTGAGCTGTTGTTCGACAAGGGGCTGCTGTTGAGCAGCTGTTCAGCAAGGGGTGTTAGAGAAAGTTCTAACAGTATATATGTATGTGTACATCAAGAAAAAAAGGAACTCATGCCTCATGGTGATGAGGTAGTTCAAGCATTTTTTTTTTGTCATTTTTGAGAGCTTTCATGGTATTTAATTACTCAACTTCATGAATTTTCATTTCCAATCACGATAAGCAACATTATATAATGCATGAAAATTCAATGGCAAATGCTTAGATTGCAAATCAATCTGCATGGAACTGAATGATAATTAACATGGATCGAAAAAGTTGATATATAGACGGGTTCCCGAATTCTAACAACAAAAGGCAACGAAGAAGTGACCAATTTGCGACAAGGGCTATTGCACATGCAACATACTAGCGGAGAAATTCTTGCATCCGGATGCCATTAATAGGAGCACGTCGCATTAGCAAGTGAGGCCCGAGGTCACCCAACATGGCATGCATGGCTCTATATTAACATCTAGATGGTGCTCTGTCCTGACGTAAGAATTAATTTCTTATACGGAAGAGAAGAATAGGGTTGCTAATGATCAGATCTCGAGCTGATTCAAGCTTGACTCAAGATTGAATTGAAAGTTTTTAATTCGATCTAAAAAATAAATGCGCATAATTCGGACCGAGCTAAGTTTCATTTATTATCGATTCAAGCTCGATCTAAGCTATAGTCGATCAGAATTTTGATTTATTTTCATTTTTTAGCTAAATTTTATACATAAATATATTATTCGTTCAATCAGCTTAAATTATAGGAGTTATTCATCTTGATCTAATATTTAAAAATAAAAATAAAACATTATTTAAATAAATATCAAGAAAAAAAATTTAATGAAGTCTACAATTAAACTATAATAAAAAATTAATATATATATACTAAATTCAGCCACATGAATAAATATATATAAATATGTTTTATTATTTTAATAGATTCAATTTCAAGCTCTCTTGATCTGATCTTATATATGTTGGCTCAAGAACATCTTGAGTTAATTAAAAAATAGCTAGTTAATCGGCTCACTTGAATTGAGTCGAGCTCGACTTAATCAAAAAAACGATTTAACCTTTGAGCGATCTTCGATCTTCGAGCAAAATTTATAGCGTTAGAGAAGAAGAGGTAGACGAAAGAGGATAGAAGGGATCACATACACTTGCACCTAGCGAGTACCGAATGGCCACAATGTTTCTCTTGCTTTGATTTGCTTCTTTTTCTTGTAGCTTAGTGAAGATGAATTGATAATAACAAATCCAAAGCAAGTCAATCTTAGAAGAGTAACATATATATCAATTTTTCTTGAGAAAATTTGATGTTCCATATATAAATAAATAATCACAAACTATAGTACAACAATGATATAAAGAATTTATAATATTCAGGATTAATTCATCCTAGATAAAACATGTATGCATATCATAAATGAAAATAATTTCTATATAAACCCAAATTTATCTAAGTTATCTAAGGCCAGAGCTTGAAAACCATTAGAACAGGGATCATCGTCATACAAAGGAGAAGCCTCCGAGTAACTCACAAAACCCTTTGATAATATTGGCTCTCTCCAGAGTGCCGATCCTTCTTCTTCCTCTTTCTGCAGAAGGCTCGTCGACCCCATTTCTAATCCGTTTACTAACTTACTGCTTCTGCTCAAGAATGGTGAATCCATGAGAGGTGGCAGGCTAGGGTTTTCAACTAAGAAATCATCCTCGAATGAGCTCTTCTCGGCCATCAATGGCGTCTCCTTCTTCTTGTTGTATACTCTACAAACAACCCATTCATCCTTCATTTGCTGCCAAGTTACATGTAACAGTCATTTCACTGAATTGAAAGTAAGATTAAGTACTTATCTCTCTCTCACTCACACACACATATGTAAAATTATGATGCTAATAATGAGAACCTTAGCTAATTAGCATGCTTGAGCTCCAACAAAATATTTCTTGTTATGGAATTCTCTAAAACTAATTAAGAGGACAATTATATCTCTACAGCTAAATCACGGGATGTTAACTTTGGTTCTACTTATTCTGATACTAAATCTGCGTACTATCAAGCAAGTTGTTAATGATTGACGCCAAAGATTGATTCTATAAGGAAAAAAAGATTCATAAAAATGCTAAAAGCATGTATATAGTAGCTAATTATATATATGATATAAAATTATATAAATTACCTTTGGAGATGAAGAGAGGAGCCTATACTCATGCATGACCCAATTGCTCTTCTTCCCTCTGGGAGCTCTCCCTTCATAAAAAACTAGGGTTTTCTTCATCCCTACAAGAACCCTCTTCTTCTTCAGGAAGACCTCCTTATCCTTCCCTGTTGCCTTCCAGTATCCAGCTCCTGTGGCTCTATTGGTCCTCATCCCCGTTGGGTACTTTCTGTCCTTTCTGCAGAAGAAGTACCACTCTTTCTCCCCCATCTTCGCCTTGCCTGCAAGCAAAACCTAGATTAATCTATGTAATGGGAACATGCATATTATAATTAGTAAAGAAGAGAGAGAGAGAGTGGGAAAATTAGGGTTTTGTGAGACTAATACCGGGAAGATCCCACGGCTCGAAATCGTTGAAGCTTGCTTCCCCTATGGCGACTGCGGTGAACCTCGGATCGACGATCTTGTTACTGAGATAGTGGGTTATGATCTCTTCATCCGTCGGATGGAATCTGAATCCAGGAGGCAAGCAGAGGGAGCTGTCTTCCATGCCTGATTAGAAACCCTAGAAGAAGAAACCTGTGAAATGAAGAAGAAGAAAGATGAGTTGCTAGAAACCGAAAGAGGAGGAAGCCAAGAGTAATATAGGGGGTTTCCTCAGAGGCTTTAAGAACCGTGTTGTAGAAGGCAATCCTTGAAGAAGAAGCACGTTTTGCTATATATATACATACATATTTATTTATTTATATATCGATGGAGCTTTGAAAAAAAAAAGTTAAAGGAAAAAAAAAAGGGTGAATTTGTTTTGGTCTCTTCTTCATCTAAACATAGTGGGAATTACGGCTGCAAGTTGTTCAATGAAACATATATAAGCCGAATTTTAATGCTAAGATTGACTTTAATTTAAGTTAAAATTAATACATCATATTATATATAAATTTTAAATTTAAAAATTAATTTTATTTCTCATTCAACATATGCGCATCTCAAACTTTAAGTTGCATGCATGCAGAGCATAAAATTCTTTCAAAATTATGCAATAGTCATGTTTCATTCTAATATTTTAAAAAGTATATATATATGTGTAAAATAAAGTTGATTAATTTATTGAGAAATGTGTTGGATGTGAAATAAAGTGATTGTTTAATGTTGGAATTTGTGTGAGATGAAATATAAAATAATTTTTTTATGTTTTTTTAAAATAAATTTAAGATTTTGGTGATGGGTAATTTTAGCCATACTTTTTTGGCCATTGCCAAACAGAGCCTTAGATTACATTATAGCTACATTTTGAGGCAATTAATTAGATGAAATAAATATATTCTCTCATATGAGAATTCTCTGGATTATTGTAAAGGATGTGGAGATTTAGAAGAAATTGAACACCCCAATGTTAATCCAATCAAAATTTATATTATACTCTGAAAAACATGCAAATTTCCCAAATTTTATTATAATTAAATATAAATTTTGTTCAACAAACATTGATCTGAAAACAAAACTTCTGCCCTCAAAATAGATCTCTAGTTCTGTTTGGCCTGAGGGCCAAAAATTAAAATCAAAATGATACTAATTTAAATAATAATAATAATAATAATAAATAAATTTTTAATCATTTTACATAAATTTTAATATAAAAAATCTTATTCTATTTTATATACTCAATAATGTTTCATAAATATATACTAGATCAAGTATTTTGGTCACGTGAAATAAAGTTCATATTTTATTAAAAATTATTAATTATGTAAAATAAAATAATATTTTTATATTAAAATTTACATAAAATAATTAAAAATATTATTTACTATTATTATTATTATTTTTTAAATTAGTATCATGTTGGTCTTGATTTTAGTATTCGCTCCAAACAGGGGCATCTAAATGTTCACACGAGTCCCATAATTTGGGCCGGCCTCAATTTCACTCGGAACGATAAGTCAAATTTAAATCTTATAATTTTATTTCGAATGAATTGATTTATATGAAAAAAAATCAAATTCATGCACATAAAATAAATTGCAATAGTGAGTTTTGACTAAGGGCTTGAATTAATTTAATTAATTTGTGCTTCTTGTGCACGATGCAAAGTTATTGTGGGTTGACAAAAAAATTGCATGGGCATGTCTTTTCATACTGTCTAGGAGGACAATTTAATGCAAAATTTCAACTGTACTTGCTGTTCTATCATATTATTTTAAAATGTCACAAATATTTTAATATTTTCATAATTAATTAATAGCTAGTTTTAGAAAATTTCTCCTTTGTAAAATGTGAACTGAGAGAAATTAAAAGCCAGACTAATAGTATATTTAATCAACAAGAATTTAATCTTCATTTTGAGAACCATATATTTCGGATCGATTTAACCTCGATTTTGTTAATCACTATCATATCCATTACTCGATCAACTTTAATTTTAAAAGAAATGTTGCTAATAGATTGATTGACGACTTTAGAACCGTGTTGTAGACGGCAAAAATGGTCTACAATGTAGCCCTATTAACCACTAAAAATGTGAGGTGGTACCCTAGCTTCCTAAATTTAAGAATTTCTTCCGGTAGAGTCGCCCCACCTTTTTTTTCTTAAATTTAAAGTATGTTGTCCTTCGTTGGACGATCCTAGGAGTCGTTTAACGAATGAGAAACTCTTTTTGTATAAGTGAGAGAAGTCGCAACCTCTTCTGGAGATTCGTAAATCTCAAATGAACAAGCGATCACTCGTTGACATATAGAAATGGCACAAAGCGTGACTCCACTTGGAAGTTTAACACACAATAATTAAGCACTAAAGTTCGGTTTTGATGATCATATTTAATCTACAGATGTTAATTTCATGTCTTTGACTTAGAGGTCGAGCCTCAATATATATATGTATTATATATAGCCATCGACTTCTGATGTCTAACTTCCGGCACCTCATTACACCGCATCATTATAGTACGATGATCGATTCAACATTGGAGTTGAGATATTTGGTCCCAGTCCGATCAATTTGATGATACAACATGCTACGTACCTCATCCATATGATCTCCTAGTTAGCAATTTATATTGTTCATAGCTGAAATTATTTCCTACGCTTAATATATTTATACATATATATATGTATTTGAATTATATGTGTTTGATTTATCCCCTAGGTGTGTGATACATGTATTTTACATTTTAATTTCTTTAATTTATTACCTGATAGACAAATTATTTCAAAGAAGTGAGAAATATATATGCACATCACATGTGAAATAAATTTAATAGTTCGTACATTGGCAAAACGATATATATCATTTTTTTTATTAATTTTTACAACTTCCTAAAAAAAAATCTAAGTTTACTTTTACATTTTTATTTTAATTTAATGCTATGATAGTATAAATTTTTTTAAAACATTTTATTCATATATATAGTGAGTTCCAATCAGATTAAATAGCCTTTATTAGAGAGTTTTACGACTTGATTAATTTAGTCTTCTCAATTAATAGTTATATGTTAATTGAACCTACTGGTTCATTAATGTTATAACAATGTTATGTAATTTTTTAATTTTATTTTTATAATAATATTATGTCATGTTATTTAAATATTTTGATATTTAAAAAATATTTTCTAAGTTATAATTTTAAAATTTTTTATAAATTTTTTTATATATATTATTAAATTAAATAATTATTTTTTTAAATAATGTTGAAATAACATTAATTTTTTTACACCTCGACGTTGGAAAGTCCACGCAGAAAAAAAATTTAATTAAAAAAGTTTCAAGGGAATTTATATATTTTTTTATTTCCCTTAAAAAATTATTTTTTTATAATTTTACTTAGTGATTTTTAAAAATTTCATTTTTATATTGAAATGTGGCAAAATGCATGTGCTTCTGATTTTGTTAATTAGATTAAATTTAACCAAATTATAGTGTTGAATAAAAAAGAATAACTTTGATATTTAATTATGAAAATTAATCGTGATATTTGGATTGGCTTTAAGGCAAGTTCCCAAAAAGTTAGCAGCTTGCATTATTGCATAAATATTATAAATAGATTGATTATTTAAATTTTAAATTTTTTGTTATTTTTTAGGGCAAATTTGACCCAGGTCCCTGAGTTTAAAAGTTATATCACACAGGTCCACTTTTTTAAAATATCACCAGGTCCCTAAGTTTTCAAAAATTATCATCTGGTCCTTTTTTAATTTTTTTATTATTAAAAAATATAAAAATTATCATTATACCCTTACCCTCCCTCTCTTCACCAGATCTGACAGTCGCGCCGCCCTACGCTGCCTCCGGCAGCCTCGCGCAGCCGCACGACACCGGCCGCCTGCGGCCACGTGGCGCGCAGCCGCCTCCAGCGGCCCGGCTGCCTCGCTGGCCGCGCGTATAATGGTAATTTTTATATTTTTTAATAATAAAAAAATAAAAAAATAAAAAAAGGACCCAGATGATATTTTTTAAAACCTAGGGACCCCGATGATATAATTTAAAAAACGTAGACCTGTGTGATAATAATCCTTAAACTCAGAGAACTTAGTGAAATTTGCCCTATTTTTTATATCATTTTTGATGAAGTGAATGAAATAATTTTGAATATGATTCCTGCTAATGTCACGGTCAACTTTATAAATAATCTATGCTCATGCTAGAATACAGTGTATGTTATTTTGATATTATATTATATTATTTAAAAAAATAATTAATTAATTTAACGATACATGAATAATTTTAAAAAATTAACATTCAAAAAATTACATATTATATATATCAAAACATCTTTTACAATGTTTTAGTCATTAGAACTATTCATCTACTCACAAATCATATCTTCTCTCGTGGCCAAAGAGGGTGAAGAGTGATCGTCGGGTGATGTCTTAAGAGAAAAAAAAATTATTGAGGCAAAGTGTGACTCCTGGCAGGCTTCTAGGCCGAATAACGAGCAGTAAGATGGGAGCAGAAATGAATCAACCCATATCAGAAAAGAAGGGAGATTCTAGGCTGTATAAGTAGATAACATGATTTCAAATTGTAAAGGCACTTTTTTTGAGGCAAAACTGTGAGACTAATAATGAAAACTCGTTAATTAAGCCATGCTTCGGCTGGAATAGCACCAGGATTGGTGACCTCTTTGGAAGTGCTCAAGTCACGCAGTTTTCCTAGAATCAAAGTAGACAATAACTCAATATTGAGATCGCGGGATGTTACATGTATCATGAGGCTGAATGTCTCAAAAAAATTTTAAAAAAAAATGTGGAATATTGTTATTTAATTGGTAGCAATTCCATTAACAGTACTTGAATTTTGAATAAACGCTTTATTGAATAAATTGTTTCAATGGCATTATTTTTAACGATAATTCCATTCATCCGTGACATATAACTCATATTTCACATAAGTTTACAAAAATAAAAATGAGTCATCTTCATCTCATTTGAATAATTTTTTTTTCACATCAGTGTTTTTAATGAATTCTGTCATTTATTTTAAGTTCAACATATATTTAATTTTTTTTAAAATACAATTTAACAATTCAATTTAACGAAATTTATCAAAAAATATCCACTTGAAATAACATTTTAGCAGAAGAAATCTAGACAGCATATTTTTATTTTTGTAAATTTACATAAAATTATAAATTTATATCAGAAATTTAGATGAAATTATCACTTATTTTTCTGTTAAAATACATAGTTTGGGATATATTATAAAGTTAATCCACATTTATATAAATCTGTCGATCAAAAGGCAATGTTTATTAAAAATTAACTAATTTATATATTTAATATTAAAATATTTAACACTAAATTAATTAGAGGTAATTATGTATTAGCTATAAAAAATATTTATATTAAAACTATTGCTCACGCATAATTTATTTCACAATATTGTAACATTTATGTATAAAATTATAATTTTTATATTATTTTTGTAATTAATATATAATATAAAATATTTAGATATTAATTAAGTAAAATAGCTATATTTTCTGCCACTGCTATATATTTACCCCAATTAATCATTTATATAGCCCAATTAAGTTCAATTAAGCCCATTTTATATTTTCTATTAAAATTCACTGATAAAGTTATGAAAAAAAAAATCGTTGATGAACTAATAATTATATACTATATTATACGTGAACTTAGGAAGAAATTTTTATTTCTTTAATATATAATATATTAAGCAAAGCAAGAGAAGGCCTCATCATGAACAACTTAAAAGTTTAAGAGATATTTAATTTAATATTATTTTAATATTACATTATATTATTTAGAGAATATTTTTAGTTTGATGATATCTTTAAATAAATTTTTAAAATATTATAAAATTATTAATCAGAAGATGACTCCAAATATCATGGCATACAGATGACATATCAGGGGTATTTGATTTAATGTTATTTTCATATTGTGTCGTATTATCTAAATATTATGACATCTAGGTATTATGTTTTAAGTGTCAAATTTATAATTCTTTTTAAGATAATCTAAAGATTTCATCAAAATAAATAATTATTTTCTTTATATAACAAAATATAATATTAAGATAACATTGAACCAAACATCCTACATCAACATAACATCAGACTAAATGCTCTCTTAGTATTTTTGATGAAAAATTTAAAATTTTTATAGTTGATGTAAAACTATAGGGACCTGATTAAAAAGTTTTCAAAGGACAAATTTGAAAGCCACCTCCTAATATGAGGACCTACAAGTAATTTACATTTCATAATAGAAAAAGAGAATGGTCATTCTGACGCGAGCAAAGCGTGCATTGCTGGGCTTCTACGCGGTTGTTAAGTTGACAATTGCGGTCCACCACAAATCGCGGCCCGGCCCATCAGCAAAGCAAACCGGCCGGAGAATCTGAACCGTCCGATAAATCTCATTGATGATCTGGCAACGGCTAGTAGCCGTTACGTCGCCGTTATGTAAAATAGTCAAAGATGGAACACAGACGAAGCTCATGAATCTTCACCGTTACGGCGGTGGCAACATCAATCATAAACCTAACTCCTTGGCTCAAAGTCTAGACTTAAAATGAGTTTAATAAAAAAGAAATTAAATATCATTTTAGAATTTTGGTTGAAATTTAATTTCAATTACTTGCTTGCTAGATCTCGTGCAGTTTAAGTTTAGACGAGAAAAGTGCATATTAACAGCGAATGTATTGTCGTACATAAATTTGATCAAAATATAAATGCAGAAATATGAAATATATAAAAAAGATACACATTTCTAGATTTTGCAAAAAATTAACTCGTGTAACTTAAGCTTCAATATTGTCTGAAAAAATACTTGATTTATGTAAAATTATAAAAAATATGTAAAATTGGGTTATTAATATGGCTAGTAGAAATGCCATCAATATATTATTGAATGTGACATTCTATTTTTGTTGATTTTATTATGCTGGTCTTTCTCTATAATTGGCTAAGAACATGCTCGATATTTGAGGCACTTTAGAAAGATAGATTTACTTAAATACTATAAGTAAGTGAAAAATAAATTTACATTTGAAAAATGAATTTAAATACTTTCATTATTTTATGTTAAATTTGCGCTCACTGTGAGGTCGATGAATAGAATTTGATTAGCCTATGCCTTTCAACATATCTCGATAATTGATGTTCTATGCTCAACACGTTATTTCTATCGATCGATATCTCTTGCGGCTTGGTGCCTGCTAGGTGGGCTAAATTTTGATGAGAGGCAAACAAATGTTCTGTTAGAGAGTGTTTGACAAGTTCTTGGTGAAAAATGAAATGCTTTTATAGTTTAGGGCGTCATATGGTATTTTTTAATGGCTAAATTACAAAAAGGAAGAGCCCAATAAAATGACATTGCTTAGGCTCTACAAAAAAGGACCATGGATAATGTTTGCTTTGAGCTCTAATTCACCCTCAAATTTTTTACGTTAAAAATCAATTTTGTTTAATTACTGATAGATCCCAATGATTAACTAATAATTACACAATGGGCTATATGTTTCAAAAATTTACTAGTAGATTAAGAGTTTTAATTAATATATTAAAAGCCTCTACTGGATAAAATAGGGAAGGATAGAGAAAGAAGGAGCGAAAAAAGAGAATAGCAAATAATTGTTCTTATTTTATATATTTAATAGAAAGCATTTTTTTGAATTTGAGTATATAATCAAATTACTTTTAAGAACCTTTAAAGTTATATTAATTAAAATCTAGAAACTTTTTAGTAAATTTTTAAAATTTATACGCCAAAGTGTAATTAAAAACTAACTATTGGAATCTATCAGTAATAAACCCTTAAATTTGCTGATGAGAGTTATTGGGCTTAATTTAATTTTATTCGGCCCAATTTGTGCATGATAGAATTACCCACGCTCTAGTTTCTGTTATTGGGATCGGTTAGACATTGTTAAAGCCCATCTTGCATGTTTTGGGCTTAATATGATTTTTAAACATTAGTTTTAATATTAAAATTTAAATATAATGTGACATAAATATAAAGATTTTTTTAAAAAAAAAATCAGCTTCATCGATTATTTCAACAACTAGCTATGCCTAACAGAAATTAATGTTATTTAACTAAGTGTAAACAAATATAAAATATTAACAATAATATTTTGGAAGAAACTCAACATATAGTTCTAATTAATTTATAATATTTATTGTACCTACCTTGAATTTTATAAATCCTTAAATATAAAAAATCTAAAATAATCTTCTAATTGTCTCTCACTTATGTCTCTTATGTTTGTGTTAAACTTATAAAAATATTACCGAAAATAATAACAAGATTCAGTATGAGATATCAACTAGCTATAAGCTACACAAAATATTTAATAAAATTTCATGATCACAAATTTATTATCTTGAGATTTAAAAGAATTATTACATCTATACATAATAACATACGTGAACTTATATTAAATGAACAAATAGCATAATAGCAATGACTATAGTAATTATGCGTACTTCAATTGTATAATAGAAGGTATCAAATAAAATTTATAATACGAATACTATTAAATAAATGAACAAGTATGTCATGAGTTTCTTATGAACAATTAAATAGTGCATATATTGAATAGATAATAACTTAGCATAATACAAATACTAATCATAAACATGTATAATATAATTTGCCTAATAATTAAAATATAAACATGATAATAGAATAAATATAAAAATATGATTAGCGAGAAAATACCTTTTAAATTAATTTTATTTTACTCTTTTGAGTCCGTGATTTCTCGTACTACGCCTCATCTGTTCTTACATATTTGGTATACTAAATCCCGAATGAACTAAATTCGATCAGAAAATCTAATTTTTTTGTTATATTTTATTATTGACATCGAAATCATACTTTTATTTAGAATTAATTAGAAATTTCTCCACGAAAATTATAGGTAATTTCAAGATTTAACTCACTGCTAATTTTTATCAAAATCAGAAATCATTTGATACCTCAAAATAATACTACAAAGCTCAAATCTAAAACAGAAAATATTTAGCAACATACAATTATGCGTATATCTAAACAAATTTTTCTAATAAAATAATTTATGCTCATAAACAAAATTTAAAGTCATAAATATGAAAAATTATTAGCAACACAATAAAATTTCAAAAAAAATTAAATATTAATTTTATTCAAAACATGTCAAATTATTATATATTAAATTATTTTAATTATTATCTTTGATTAATTTAAACTCTAATAGTTAAAGAGATCTCTAACATCTTAAAATCATGAAAATATCTATTTTTTTCTCTTATTTCTCTTGCCTTTTCATCTGAATATTTGAAATCATTCTTCCATAATTGCCAATTCGATGAAAAATAATTGTGATATCTCGGATCTCTAATTCTCTCTTCTTCTTTCTCACCCTCTCCTCTCTTTTCTTTTTCTCTCTCTCCCTTTCTCATTTTTCAGCCAAGAAGAGAGCTAGAGCTAGCGGTTACGAATCTGGAAAGGGATGAATTGATGTGTGAAAAAAAAAGAAATATTATTTTCACTAAAAACTCAATCTAAGGATAAATATGATATTTCTTCCTAAGCTCAAATTAAAGATATTTAAATCTCATAAATTCAAATTTTAAAAAATAATAACAAATCATCTTTTGACTCATAATCATATCTCTTAAATATCTCCAATTTTAATGTATATTTTTATGAGAATTTTAAATTAATAAATATTCTAATAAATAATGAGATTTTAAATAAATTTAAATTTAAATCAAGAAAAATAATTTTCTAATATTTTCTTTAATATTTTCAAATAAATGCTACACCTTACAAAAAAATTATTTTTAAATCTAATATTTCTTATATTATTTATTCTAAATCATTTTTAGACCCATATAAAATCCTCATTCATCTCCAAATTCACAATAAATTCATTTTCTTTAATAGACGTTAATTTACTAACATAAATTATAAATTTATTAAAATTATATTTAAATAACAACTTTTACCCTTCGTATATTCTAGATCATTTTTGAAGATCAAATAAATAAAAAATATCACCCAAATTTTCTTCTATATTTTCTACACCAAAATACCGTAAATATTATTTATCGCCCAAATATATATATATATATAATTCTAATTTATAATACACATCAAATTTAAATTTTCGGAATTGTTACATTTACATTCTTATAAATGTGTGCCTACAGACGTACATCAAATATAGTAACAAGACAATGAGATAAGTAGGAAAAATTAAAGACGTGAAGCAGGTAATTCAAATGCATGTTCTATTATAGTGGTTGCTATAATTCAATAACAAAAGTAGAATCTTTGTTCTATCACACAAAAAAAAAGTAGAATCTTTGAATTAAATACTGAAAAAATAGGAAAATAGTAAAACTTCATATTTCAATCCCACGGATTACTTGGGAGAGGAGGCATAAACCAGAGTTACCATTGTATGATGGTGGAGAAAGAACGTTGTGCTGTGCATGCACTGAGGAACGCAACCAAAATTTTGGAATGTATGTTCACTCATTTTCTTCACATGTTACCGTCCACAAGCTGCCGATTATTTGCCGCCAGTGTCTCAATAGATTTCGCTCTCAATAGATTAAAGTGAATAACTTCTCTAGTTTTTTTATTAGCTAAATCAACTGCACACGCTCTGTGTGTTGTGCTTGTTCTTTTTAGTCTAATTTCATCGACGAATAAAAAAAAAATCATTGATGATTTGATTAACACTAAGCTTTAGATTGACAATAATCATTTTGGTTAACTACTTATTGGTCTCTATAATTAATTTTTAGTCAGTTTCATCTATTAATTTTAGAAACTCAGCCTCATTTTTAACCATACAGTAATTAATAGATGAAACTAATAGATGAAATGAGGCTGAGTTTCTAAAACTATTACTGTATGGTCAAAAATAAGGCCGAGTTTCTAAAACTAATAGATGAAACTGACTAAAAATTAATTATAGAGATCAATCAGTAATTAACCAAAACGATTATTCTCAATCTAAAGCTTAGCGTTAATCACATCATCAATGATTCTTTTTTTATTCGTCGATGAAATTAGACTAAAAAGAACAAGCAGAACACATAGAGCGTGCAGTTGATTTAGCTAATCAAAAAACTAGAAAAGTTATTCACTTTAATCAACGATGACTTTTTTTACCGTGGTTCTTCCCATAAATGGCCTTGTGTTCAGCAAGATCTGCTTGGGAGCGAAATCTATTGAGACACTGGCGGCAAACAATCGACAGCTTGTGGACGGTAACATGTGAAGAAAATGAGTGAACATACGTTCCAAAAGTTTAGTTGCGTGCATGCACAGCACAACTTTCTTCCTCCACCATCATACAGTGGTAACTAATAAATTAAGAAAATAATATAAATCAATATATAAACTATAAGAAAAAGGAAGATGGTGTAGAAATTCCTGAGCGCGAGCAGCCCGACGGGCTCGTAGATCAGGCTCGGGAGCCTCCTCCTAGAAAAAAACATAAAAGAATTAAATAATATGAAGAATCGGAAGAATCAGAAGAAAATGACTGACCAAGAAAAATGATGATGATGATGAAGAATCGGAAGAATACGACGACGATGACGAAGCAGAAGAAGAGGAAGAAGAATAAGAAGCAGATGCAGATGCAGAAGCAGTAGCAGATGCAGAAGCAGATGCAGAAGCAGATGCAGATGCAGATGCAGATGCAGAAGCAGATGCAGAAGCAGATGCAGAAGCAGATGCAGAAGCAGATGCAGATGCAGATGCAGAAGCAGATGCAGAAGCAGATGCAGAAGCAGATGCAGAAGCAGAAGCAGATGCAGATGCAGAAGCAGAAGCAGATGCAGATGCAGATGCAGATGCAGAAACAGATGCAGATGCAGATGCAGAAACAGATGCAGCAGCAGCAGAATTAGAAGAAGAAGCAGCAGCAGAAGCAGCAGAAGAAGAAGCAGAAGAAGCAGAAGCAGAAGCGGAAGAAGAAGCGAAAGAAGAAGAAGAAGAAGAATCAGAATCAGCAGAAGCAGAATTAGAAGAAGAAGAAAAAGAATCAGAAGCAAAAGAATCAGAATAAGAAAAATCAAAAACAGAAGAATCAGAATCAGAAAAATCAAAATCAGAAGAATCAGAAGAAGAAGAAGAAGAAGAATCAGAAGAATCAAAATCAAAAGAAACAGAAGCAGAAGAAGAATCACCTCGGCATTATTCACGTCAACAACCTCAGCTTCATCGCCGTTCACAGTGAGATGAGAGCAGGAGTGTGCAGGGAGACAGAGAAGAGGGAATGCACTGCTGCGAAACGGGGAGGCGGGCTATTTAAATAGTAGACCAGCTTGAATTTTAAATGCTATTTAAAAAACAGAAAAAATATATATTTCAAAAAAAAAAAAAATCTAGAAACTCACTTTGCCTCCCTCTGTTTCCTCTGTTTCCTCACACTACAGTGGCTCCCCACCACTGAGCTGCTGGATCGGTGGCCTACGAGGAGGAAGACAATGATGCTTCGATTTTCTCCCCCTCTTCGTCTTCCCCATAGGTGGGAACGTTCTGGTAATGTGGGGATCTCGCCGATGAGTTGGGTGCAGGGAAGTCGCGGTGTTCTACGGGCAGACAGCGCCCAGCCATGCGCATGCGATCCCGTCGGGCTCCATCGGAGCCCCTTCCGGCTAGCGCCGTTTTGAAGCTCGGCGAGGGCAGCTCGGCGCAGAAGGAAGCTGTAGAAGACGCAGTGCGGCAGAATCAAAGACGAAAGAAAAAGTGGCCTGCCATCTAGAACCTTCAGTGCCCTTCACCCTAATAAAGGAGAAATTTTTGTGTGCACCGGTGCACGGTACACCGGGCCAATAAGCACACGACACATCAGCACGTCTGACCATTTTTATCCACGTGTCGTGTGCTCATTGGCCTGGTGTACCATACACCAGTGCATGCAAAAATTTCTCCTAATAAAGGGCTTATGGATATCGCCCATGCCCCACTTGGATTAGGGATTGTTAACAAGTTTCGAGGTTTTATAAATATTAAATTTAATAAAATTAAAATTAAATATAAATATTTTTTTTATTAAAAGTTATGAATAATATAAAATAAAGTTAATTATTATGTTAAAATATGTGAAAAATATGATATAAAATTAGTTATTATGTTAAGACATGTGAGTTAGGCGGTTAATGATTCAATCTCAAGTCGATTCAATCTTGACTCAAGATTGAATTGAAAGTTTTCGATTCAATTTCGATTCGATCCAGAGAATGAACAAGTCGAGTTCGATCCGATCTCGATTCGACTTGAGTTTGGCTCATTTGTTATCTATTCATTTTCGATTAATTTTCGGTCTTTTATTGAAATATTATGTATAAATATATTTGTTCGTTCAATCAGCTTAAATTATGACTATTCACTTTGATCTATTATTTAAAAATAAAAATAATATTACAATAAATATGATTTAAATAATTATAGAAAAAATTCTAATGAAAGTCTAATGAAACATTTCAGTAGAATACTGAAAAAAAAAACTACATATTAAATCTAATTACATATATAAATAATAATAAAATATTTTTTATTTTTTTAATCGATTCGATCCTATACTAGCTCAAAATTGGTTTGATAAAATTTTCAAGCAAAAAAAAAATGATCATTAGTCGGCTCATTTAGATTGAATCGAGCTCGATTTGATTTAAAATTCGATTTAATTTTCGAGCGATTTTCGAGCTTTGAGCAAAATTAACAGTCTTACATGTGAGCGATATAATATAAATTAATTATTATTTTAATATTATTTTAATAATGTATATAAGATGTGAAATAAAATTAATTTTTAATATTAAATTTTATGTGTGATATAATATATCTAATTAAAATTAAATCAAATTAATTTTTAACTTGAAAATAAACGGGACTTTAATAATTATTTTAATAATGTATATAAGAAAAAAGAATATTGATCTTTATGCAATCTTAACATGAAGGTAAAATCAATTCCCATTTTGCAGCACAATACATCATATTTGATAGGAATAGAGATAACAACAGATGTATCTATAATTACTCAGTTTCCAGAGTCCATTACTTAGATACTTCCTTTAATTGAACACAACATACAAACTTTCGATTTTATTTATAATCTATCAAAATAGAAAAAGAAATTAACATTTTAAAAAATTAGAAGGCCATGCTCAATCTCAACTAGAACTCGATTCAAACAAAAAAAAAATGCTCCATATCACTGGCTCATTAATCAACGGTTTCAATTGAGAAGATAGCTCTAGATATGGCTTCCATGAACTTACACACTCACCAGCAAGACCTATGACACCAGCTTTTATAGCCCCGATGAAACATGCTGTAATAAACGAAGAAAAAGGTTCGTGAGTAATCAAGCAATCACATTTTTTCAATTACAATGTAAATTTAATCAGCAATAAAATAAGAAATCCGAGGGGGAAAAAACTAACTAAATTAACACAAAGATTGATTATCCTAATCATGCATCTAAGATTGTTCGAAATAATCAATCCTTTTGTGAGCAATAAGTATTTCATTGTCTAAAAAATAAACTTCCAATAATACGCAGTAGATTTAGTGTTATTTGTTAAGAAAGCCTAACATGTGAACTAATTGCTACCAGAAATGCCAAATGTTGATTTATGATCTTGAGAACATCTGAGAATTTTAACAATCAAGATATCTTTCTCCTGGGCATACACTAGTCAGCCCGACAAGCTCTAGATTTAAGATATAAGCCATGTAATCATGTGAGGAAGCGTAAGAAGCAAAAGAGCCCGAAGTGGTCATGGCTGCAAAACAAACCATGCCCCAAGTAAAACTTGCAATCCTTTCAGAGAGTGAGGAGTTTTCCCTGCGATTCACAAGATAAAAGACTTAAGGGGGAAAAAAAAAACCACAACAAAAATGACAATCATATGAAACAGCTTTATGATAATTTTCTCAATTTGGTCCTTCATTAGTGAAGGTTAATAAAACGTAAAATTGCTTGAAATAGCTTTTCAAATTTCCATGCAGTTACGATGGACACGCATAGAATTGATACTAAAGAAAAATTTTAAAACCACTTCTAAACAAGCAATCCATATCATTACAGTTAATATTGGTACAAACCAAATCAAATAAAGCATGAGAAATATAAATTATTTGAAAAAATGGATTTGGGATATACATCAGGCCAATAAACAAGGTCTCTTCTCTTGGGCTTGCACTAATCAGCCCAATGAACTACAAAATTAGAACATAAGTCGCATAATAGCAGCAGGAAGCTTAAGAAATAAGAGAAAAACACCATAAGTGGTTGCAAGTATGAAACAAACCGTGACCCAGGTGAGACTTGCGCAATCCTCCCAACAATGTGGCGCTTACCCTGCCATTTTACCCATCATTCTGAACCCTGAAAGGAGAGGAAGAGTGGACTAAGTCCATGCTTTCTTAGATTATTTCAGAGTTGCGGCATTGCCTCCATTTAGCTAGGTAGCATGACTTGAGACTTGAGAGGAGAGTGATAAACCTCATCGATGGCGACAGAGTGCATGTGAGAGAGATGGGAGGTTTTTTAGTAAGAGAATGAGTAAACTAACCGCTCCTGAGAATTTCTTAATAAGTTTTCCTTAAAGACAAAGGATGGCTAGCGAGGAGACTTGCCCATTTTGGAGACACAAGAAGTGATGGTACATGTGGCAGAGACATCTGCCTTAACTCAACAAGGCACAAAGAATTTGTGTATGATAAGTTGATTTTTAATATTGGACTTTATGTAAGAAGTGAACTAAATATAAAAAATTAGTGAGAGTACTTTTAAGGGATGAATGGAGTGTTTTTACCAAACAAGGCACAAAGATCTGGCATGAATTAAGTCAAAAGGTAAAATGTTAATTGAGAGAAAAATGAAAAAGAAAAAATCATATATGTGTCACTTAAAACATATTTATTTTCATATTAACTATTAAAAAATTGAGAAATACTATGAAAAATCTCTGAAATCTTCAAAATATTACTTAGAATAAATACTCTACTGTTATGTTATCTATTATAGCATCCTGTTTATATAAAGGAGGATTTTATTAGATATTTTATTTTACTAATTTTCATATTGTATTTAACTCTTATGTTATAAATAGGAGATTATTCTAATGTTATGAAGTAAGAAAAGTAGCCTTATTAGTCGGATTTCTTCCAACTTGGTATGAGAACGGGTCTTCTGCGTTGTGTCGCAACCTCATCGTCTATAAAGTACAGGCACGATGTGGGATACGGGACAAGATGCGACGCAAACACGGGGATACAACTTTTCAAAAAATAGAATACAACACTTCTTGGACACATTAAATAAATACAAATATTTCAAGTCAATTTCAAGTTGACTCAAACAAAATCGAAATCAACTCATTGTAAGACTTACTTACATTGCACGAGAAGTCTCCTAGAAAGTAATGATATACAAAAGAATGTCTCCTATGCAAAGACGCCTTTGAATATGCTCACCAATGCTAGATGGTTTGTCAATGATCATAGGTATATAACATTGGTCACCTTTGTTACACAAAAAAAAGTAAGAAACAAAATGTAAGATGATGTGGACCAAAGCTTAACTCGAAGATTTCGGCACATTGAACCAATTGAATATATGAGTATGTATTGTGATAATCAGGTTGCAAGTTATACTGCCAACAATCCCATCTTCCATGAATAAACAAAGCATCTTGAAGACGATTGTAACATGTCCTTTCTACAAAGGCTTTAGGGAATTCATTTTCTTTATACCAAGCTGGGCATGTTAGATGTCTAATCTCCAAATTGAGTGGGGCGGTTGAAGATTAAAGCAGCCTAGTTTACTGGATCTCGTTGGACTATAATAGCATATTTTATTCTTGTTATGCGTCACAATCATGTGTGGCTTAAATAAATGTATATATTACATATATATGCACACTTTTTAATAAATGAAATGTGAGGGTTTCTCCTTGATTCATCCAAACATGTACATAGAACTACGACATCAATGGCATGCTTCATGTACAATGCCAAAGCAAACAAGAGCATATATTTTCAAGCAAAACAATAAGCCTCACCTCATTGCATAGTCTCATGCATATAGCTAATTAGCAATGTTACTGTCAACAGAAATAAGCTCCAAGCATATATGCTAGTCACTACATCAACGAGTTATCATCGCTAAAAATTGAACTCCATGTTCAGTAATGAATTTTATCCAAAGCAGCAACCAGTCCTGCAGTAAATTAGGTTAAAGTGATAAAAATAAGGAATGGAAAATCAGAGTAAGAACGAAGACATTCACATGATGAATTATTCAAAACATCATAAATAAAATACCAGAATCAGTCATTTCAATAAACCCCAAGATAATATTTAGGATAAAAAAGAATGTGCTGAAATATGAATGGCTTGCAAATTTTCAACTTATGTACTTGAGACTACAAGAGCATGAAAGCAAGAATTCATGGCTCGTAGTCTAATCTCTTTAAAAGTAAAAATAAAAATAAACATGAATATAAATATTAAAATCCTTGGATGTGATATAATCACTACAAATGATCCACAAGAAAACTCCATGAGCATATGATTTAAGAGCATACTGGTCCATTGACGAGTACGTCAACACGGTCTTCACATCCAAGTAAACCTATCATCTAGTTCACTTCTTATGTTATGCATCATCTGTTGTATTTTTATTCATTTAAGTCAATTAGACTTATTTGTTAGTGGGAACGCCCGCTTTGGTGTTTTGTATTGAGTCTTGTTAGTTAAATTTGGGCTGATTAGATCTAAATTGAATCATTTATATTAAATTTGGGCTAAATCAAACCTATATTAAGCAAATTGGGCTGAAGTTGATTCAATTGTACTCAATTATATCGAATTAGATTCAATTGAGATCAATTATGTCTTATTTGGGTTGTTTGGGTCAAGTTGGTTCAATTGATTCAAAACCATTGAGTAGGTTTAGAGTTGATTTGAAACAAATTTGAACTTGGTTAGTCATTGGGGCTGCACTTCGAATTGTTGATTCATCGCTAGAGATGGCTTAGAACCAATGGTTCAAATAAAGGACTTATTTATAATGGAATTGCAAAAAAGGGATGAAATTGCAATTGTTCCATTATAAATCCACTTCACGTGTAACCAGCCACTCATCTAACCAGCCACTCGTCTACCAAGCCGAACTATTATGACGATCTCTTCTTCGCAGATCTCGTTGACGCCAGCCACATCACCGACCCACTATCTTCCTTACATTGCTCGCACTTCCTCCTCAAGTTCGTGCGGATCTCGCCGCGCCGACTCACATCATCGGCTTCCCAAACACATCCCCTCCTCTTCTTTAATGCTCCGCCAAAGAGTCATGAGGAGATGATGGTTGTTGATGATTGAGTTCCATTGCAAAGTTAAGAAGAACAGTGAGTTCTTCCCTTCGATTAAGCAATCCCGACGCAGTTGACATTGAATTGTTGTTAGAGTAGTAGGGAGTCAAGACTGGTCCGTCATCGATTTTGGGAAGGTGGCCACAAGTTTGATGCAGAGGCTACAAAGCAGCAGCAAGTCCTAAATTATTGGCTTGAGGTTTATCTTATTTTAGGAGTTGTTTGTCCCCAAGAACATTTTGTTCCTGCTTAAAACCAAAATAGTACTCGATTAAAAAATAATAATAATAATAATAAATAAATTTTTACTACATGCCACATAAACATTAATATAAAAAATTTTATTTTATTTTATATAATTAATCCTTTTCAATAAAATTATTAATTTTATTTCACATCTAAAACAAAAACATTTCATTAGCTAAGAATGTAAAATAGAGTTAATAGTTTTATTGAAAATGATTAAGTATATAAAATAAAATAAAATTTTTTTATATTGGAGTTAGTGTAAAAAAATTATTTATTACTTTTTTTTAATTGAGCACTATTTTAGTCTTGGGTAGGACCAAAATGGTCCTACGGACAAACAGGCTTGTAGAGTTTTTCTTCCCTCTGCTCCTGTGCTAAAATCTTTTAGCTTACTTGATTTCTGCCAGTTTCAATTGATAAAGCTTTCTAGAATTGTTCTTGGTGTTTAATTTAGTCATGAACTTAATTTTCTTATTGGTACCTGAATGTCACTTGACCTTGGATTTAATATGTAAAATGCATGATCTACTAAAATTCTGAGGCTAGTAACCCTTCTGGAATCAATGAAAAGATTGAGTTGAAATCAAATAACCTTCAATATATTTGTATTATACTCAAATGGGAATCAAAACCTTCAAGTTAGAGTTGAGGTCAACTTGCTCAAACTCGACTCAATGAACTTTTGCAAATATCAAGAAAAATCATCCATGAAGAATTAGTCATTTGATGAGGTGCGTTAATTTGATAGTCCTGAATTGGATGAAAACATGCCTACTTCAAGCACAAATAACTTATGGGGAGAAGTAAAGGGGAAACTTGTTGATGCAATGGAAGCCTTGGCTAGTGATACTGGACTGGATAACCAGCTTTCTTCTCTTAAAAGTGACTGTCAAAGATATTCTCCAAGTATATTTACGCTCTGTCATGGTCCTACGTGGAGGTTGCTTAAATTACTTTATAGAGGCTACAAAAAGAGGTGAGCATTGTCTTTTTCCCTATTTTGTATATTTATTTTTTCACAACAAGCTATTTGTATGACTTATTATAAAATAGTAAATGGAAGTTCCTCATTTTTGCTGGGATACTCATAAAGTAGAATTATTGAAAACATTACAGATACAATCGGTGGATCATTATATTGTTTAACTGCACGCTTTCAATTGCTTTAGCATACTAACTAGCAGTACCTCATATTTTTGGTCCATATACTGCATACACAATTTTAGGCACAACTAAATGAGATCATATTTGCATAATTATTGTCAAAAGCTGCATTAAATTAAAATATTAAAGTATATTGTGATTACATTAACTATTTTCTCCTTTTCTAGGTTAAAATTTAGAATATTGTTTCATCATTGTGATTAATAGTACCAACAGCCATACTATAGATTTTCTTACAGCAATTTTTTGATGGAACGAGTGATGAAAGAATATATGGGTGGACTCTATATGAGAAATTATGATCTATTTCTATGTACTGATTTCTCCAAAATTTTCAACTTGGCACACAAGAAAAGATTTCTCTTCACGGCATACCTTCAATCAAATGCATTATGTGAACCTTGTTAAATCTATAGTTATCAACTAACCTAGGTGCTTAAGCTCGTAGGTATGGCCCATGAATAATTTTAGGGCCTATTACTAATTGGTTTCTACAATTTACCCATAATTACACTTTTGTTCGTGTTTTTTGAAATCCTTTACTTAGGTTCTTAATGTTTTTTGAAATTCTTCACTTATGTCCAAAATAGGGACCTACAAAATAAATAGGGACCTAATGGGCTTGTTTGGTTGGAGGATAAATTTGGGTAAGGAAAGAGAAAATAATTTATTTTATAGAGTTGATGGGAAAGAAATTTATTTTAATATTGAGAGGTGTGTAGGATGTGAAATAAAGTTGATTTTAAGGTTGGAATTTGTGTTGGATGTGAAATAAAGTTGATTTTTAAGGTTGAAATTTGTGTTGGATGTGAAATAAAGTTATTAAAATTTATAATAAATTTAAAATATTATTAAGATATTTTTTTGCCCATTTTTGGGCTCATGCCAAACAAGGCCTAATAGGTTTTTACAATTTTAATAACATGAAGATAAAATCAATTTGCAGCATAATACATCATATTTGGTAGGAATAGAGATAACAACAGATGTATCTATAATTACTCAGTTTCCAAAGTCCATTACTTAGATACTTCCTTTGATTAGTTATATTTATTTAAAAAAATAAATAACACTCTTTCTTTGGTTGAGAGAACAACATACAAACTTTCGATTTTATTTATAATCTATCAAAATAGAAAAAGAAATTAACATTTTAAAAAATTAGATAGCCATGCTCAATCCCAACTAGAACTTGATTCAAACCAAAAAAATGCTCCATACTGCTGGCTCATTAGATCATTAGAATGCCAACGAGAGAAAGTCAAATCAACAGTTTCAATCGAGAAGATAGCTCTACGTATGGCTCCATGAACTTCATAAAAATTCACACTCACCAGCTAGACCTATCACACCACCTTTTATAGCCCCAATGAAAGATGCAGTAATAAAGACCTCAGTCAGCCTTCTTCCCAATCCTTTGCCACGGCTTCTTTAGGCAGCTTCACCACTACCAGTGTGAGAAATAGAAGAGAAGTGTGAGAAAGAAAGTTAAAATTAAGAGATGAACGGTTATAAATACTAGCGACCGTCAGCTACCACCTCGTACGTCTCCATTGTCGCACTTGCGATGTTCATGTAGGTTTTCTCGACCTTGGAAGCCGGTCGACCCCTCGTCCCCACTGAGACCTTCTGCCTTCGACTCCCTCTCGACCATGGTAGAAAGAACTGCCGGTAATGCTGTCATAGGAGAGAGATCTTTATGCAAGTGATTTGCAGACATCTTAAAAAACAAAAACGTTATGCAAGTAATCTTTGAATCAAAATGAGCCATTAGACCTTTCGGCAACAATGTAACTTACCAATCATAAATTTTGGAGGAGGGATAGACGGTCGGCGTTTTCTCCGGCCTTTTCGGGCAGTATGAGCCATGGAAAGGGCCGGATGGGGGGGGGGAAGGAGTGGCGCGAGGGTGGAGGCGTCCTTCCGGGGAACGGTCTCCCCAGTGCCCACACCCAAAAGGAGCAGACGACGGGAAGGCGCGCGAGGTCGGGCGCCGGCAGCAGCTCGCCGACGGAGACGGCGAGAACCTGTGGAAGCTCGGCTCATTCGGAATCGCAGGTTTCCATTGACCTAGAGGCTCGCACGGGCAATAATGTTAAATAACTCTGATTAAAAATATATATAATATTTTCTAACACAATTAAAAACAAATTTTGTTTACAAATAAACCACAAAATAGATCCACTCGATCTATTTATAAATAAATAAATTTAATATAAATCATCGTTAACTTATTCATTTAAAATTTGATCTATTTATGTAGTATAATTTATAATTTATACTTATAATATATGCTATGATTAATAATTTTTATGAAAAAACTTAAATAGGGAATTTTATTATGATTAATTAATAAAAAAAATTATAAATTATGTCGACAGAGACTATACCGTATATGCTTATTTTTTTGACTTACTTTTATAAATTTATATTTCAAAATATATTTATATATATTATAAATATTAATTTTTAAATTAAAATACTCAATTAATTCATAAAAATATTATTTTATATTTGATTAAAAAATCTTTAAATAATAATTTTTATTGTAAATAAATCAAACTTGAAAAGCCAAGTTCCAATTTAATCTGATTTTTAACCAGAGAGGATCTAGATCGATCATGACTTGATTTGATGTATAATCTGATCTAGTACAACACAATTTGATATATATGAGTTTGGATTCTGGTTAAAGTCAATCCAATTCGAATCCAACCTATTGATGGGCCTAGCGACGAGGACATTTGTTATGATTTTAATAAATCTGGTAAATTCAATTAAGGGGGTGCAATTTTCGTGTCTATCAAGTAAGTTTTTAAAACTCGATTGAAACTTTTGATTTTTGGTAGTTTCGGATCAATTTCCACCGAATTCAATCCAAAAATGCTACCGAGTTTCAGTTTCAACCGGAACTCAGTAATTCCGCCAATTTTGGTCAAGTTTCAGTCGAAACTATCGAAATTCAACTAAAAGTGCCGAAGCTCAATCAAAACTATCGAAATTCATCTCTTCAAAAAAAAAAAAAAGGGCATTACACCCAGGTCCCTGATTTAAGACTTATTATCACACAGGTCGGTCCCTAGTTTTTAAAAAATTATCGATTCTTTTTAAAAATTTTTTATTATTAAAAAATACTAAAATTACCATTATACTCTTACCTCCTCTCTCTCCACCCCCCATCCAGCGGCAGCCCCAGCCGCGCGACCGCGTTGCGCTGGATCGGGACGAGAGAGGGGGTCTCCACCCGATATGGTGGCCGCGCGGGGTCGGCAGCTTCGCGCGGCCGCGCACAGTGGTCGCCTGGCCGCACGACCCAGCGTGGCCGCCGGCTGCATCGCCCGGCCAGGCGGCGACTGCATGCTGCCGTGCGAAGCGGCCGGAGGCTGCGCAAGGTGGCGTGGCCGCCGAATCAGGAGAAGGCTCCCTCTCTCTCTCCTCCCGATCGGGCGACCGTGCAACCCAGCGCAGCCGCGCGAGGCCTTTGACGGTGTCGCGCGGTCGTGGGAAGCAACCGGTGGCCAGGCAGGGTGGCGTGGCGACTGCGCGCGGCCGCACGGGTGGAGCTGTCGCCGGATCGGGTGGAGATAGAGGGGATAAAGGTATAATGATAATTTTAATATTTTTTAATAATTAAAAAATATTAAAAGGACTCATACCCGATGTTATAATTAAAAAAATGAGAATCTATGTAATAATAAGCCTTAAACTTAAATACTTTGCCCAAAATAATATTTAATAATAATTATTAATAAATTTAACTTTGAAGTTATAAAATAATTTATGAGCAATCTAAACTATTGAAACTTTTAAAACTACCAGAATCGATATTTTTATATTGTGAGAATTCCTCCATTTTCGCTCTGCTGCAACTCCTCAGTCCCAAGTTGAATTCCTATTTGACGATTTCAATAGTTGCGAAAAAGTCAAGCCATCCATGTTGATCTGCAGTCTCTCTGAGTACGATGTGCTGCATTCTCCATTTCCTCTGATTGGCAGGCTCGAATCCATGACCTTCGTGTTCTTTAAGATGAACTCCAGTGGGTTTGTTTCAAACAACTATCTTGCCTTATTTCTCATCACAAATTACGGCTTCTTTTTCTTGCGAGATGTTGAGTTCATGCCTCAAAAATTTCTAGTTCAAGCACGAGATCTACGAATTCCGAGAGACTAAACGTATGTGATTGCCAGTAGATATGAATGCTGTTGTTCGGGCCAAGTAACACAATTTGTTTTTGACTATCAATGTGGGATAATTTTGTGTGCATTATGAAGAATCTCCCCCTTGCATCCACATTGATTTTCCCCTACTCTAATGTGTCATTCTTAACCCATCAAAAGCCCACTCAACCACCTGACAGCACAATGGGAGTCGCCCTATCTTAAATTTCTCTTAACTACAATTAATCCTAAAAACTTATAGGAGCATCATGAACTACTTAATCACATCCGAAACATCAGTTTTGATACGACTTATTAGGGTAGAAATACCTAAGGGGGCCAAGTTGGGCTAAATATTTGATGTTCATTCATCCACACTTATATATTGAGTACAATGTGTTTAATAATATGGGATAATTTCACATGCATTCCCAATGGCTATTTTATATCAAATAAGAAGTTATGGCCCGTCCTTAGTGTAACACCTCGTAATCTCATTATAGAGGTATTGTCCGCTTTGGCATTAGAAAAACTGCGTGATTTGAGCACTTCCCAGGAGATCACCCAGCCCAAGAACGTTCAACTATGGAGTTTTTTTATCACTAGCCTCCCGGTTATACTCAAAAGGCACTTCTACTATTTGAGATCATGTTATTTACTTATATAGGTCAGGATCTCTCTCCCTTTCCGATCTCAGGATCTCTCCCTTTTTTCTGATGTGGGACGATTCATTCCTGTACCCCTCTCAATTATTCAGCTTAGAACCCTGCCAGGTGCTCCTCTCACCACTCATTACTAGACCTAGAAGCCTGCTAGGAGCCGCACTTTGTCTCACTGATTCCTTTTTCTTAGAACATCACCCGGCGATCACTCTCCTCTCTCTTCGGCCACAGGCAACACAGGCCCACCAGCTTCCGACTGGTTAGTCCTCGAACCACATCGTACTGCGGGAGACCGGCTTTGATACCATATTGTAACATCCCTTGATCTCATTGTAGAGGTATTGTTCACTTTGGTTTTGGGAAAACTGTGTGACTTGAGTACTTCCCAGAAGGTCACCTATCCCAGTACTACTCCAGCCCAAGTACACTCGACTATGGAGTTTTCTATCACTAGCCTCATGGTTTTGCCCCAAAAGGCGTCTCTACCATTTGAGATAATGTTATCTACTTATAGCTCAAGATCTCTCTCTCTCCCTTTCTGATGTGGGACAATTCATTCATGTGCCCCTATCAATTATTTGGCCTAGAAGCCTGCCAGGAGCCTCACTTTGCCTCAGTAATTCCTTTATCTTAGGACATCACCCGACGATCACTCCCCGCCCTCTTTAACCATGGGCGTCACACTTAGTAATTTTGATTGATTCTACTTAAGTATTTTATTATAACCAATAGAAGAAGAAGGATGGTCTATATATGATTCATGGTAATGTACACACACAAGTCTTGTATCATTTTATTTACTTCAGGCAAATGTATTTTTATTATCAACGCTCAACTTAGTTAATCGCAATCAAGTTTCTTCTCTATAACTTTGTACTAAGGAGACGTTTGGTTCAATGTTATCTTGATGTTATATTATGTTATCTAGAGAAAGCAATTGTTTGATTTAATGATATCTATAAATAATCTTCTGTGAAATTATAGAGTTATTAATTAAAAGATGACATCTAAATTACATGACATAACACCATGATAACAACGAACCAAACGACTCCTAAATCTTTTCGTAGTATTTCAAAAATGCTGATCAACTATGTCCTGCTCGACATCAAGTTGATGTAATCAGCAATCAGTCTGATAATGCTGAAAGTCCACCATTTCAATGTAGGCCGAATCTTAATGGCCAGGTTTGCGGCATTTGAAGTGAAAAGTTACAATCTTGATGCCCTATAAGCACGAACAGGGTCTCCGTCATTACTTAGTTATTGCTACATTAAAGTATGTCTGTCATTTTATTTAAGTCGTCAAGAATTAGTCATTATATCTATCGACTATTGGGTTATTGTTACTAATGAATTCTACAAATCAATTATTTTAGAACTAATCTTTCCACTGAATTCTAAGAATTATCATCACGATGCCCTATAAGCATGAACAAGGTCTTCGTCATTTCTTAGTTATTGCTATCTTAAAAGATGTCTGTCGTTCTGTAGTTCTTTAAGGAAAAAAGCTTTGTTCTGATTCTACCTTGCTCTTGAATTATTTCCTGCCCATTTTAAAAAGGCATTTTCCTCTGTTTTACTGTTTGTGATCCCATTAAACTTAATAGTCTCACTCTGTTTCTCTTTGGTTTGAACTTCTCATTTTCTCACATAACAGAGCCATAATTATGTTCTGTTTTACTCATATGGCTAATTGATTTTATTGCTAAATATTTGTGTTGTATTAAGATCTAGAATTCATGAGCATTATCTCTGTGGTTTTAGCTTGGTAGTTCGTATGTTCATCAACCAATTGACGTTTGCATGCATGCATAATGACATTTGAAGTCTATAATGCATTTCGTTTATCTAACTTTTTTACAAACTATATTCTTTTGCCGCATTATGTAGAGGAACAAGAATTATCTTATGTAAAAAGAAGCTGTTTGAAATTGATCGGGATACAATACCAACTTATGTGCATCAGATTTTATCCCACTGCCTGTGAATTCATGGTTCTACAGGACATCGAAATCAACAAACAAAAGAATTTAAGAAACTGAAGTCATCTTGATCCGTCTTTTTTTACTTCTTTCGCGTTGTTAACTTGCTCCGCATCTTTCTATAGCTGGGTCTTTAGCTTCAGAATGGCGGCAAGTTTGCCTGACTCAGCCTTGCATTTGGAGTTGACATTGCCTGAAAGAAGAAATCTTGATTCAAAGAAGCATCAAAATTTCTGAAAGCCATCATCATTCCTGGACCTTCTGGTTCGTCCAGCTTCAACTCTGTGTACCAGTCATACTCCTCGATCCTCTGCTCCTGCCCTCCAAAGCTCAACAAGTTTCCGGCCATTTCCGGCCCGCGAAACTCTGGAGCAGAATCATCCACATCCGATTCCGTCGTCCTGAAACTATCTGATTCCGTGTCTGCCAAAGATGTCGTTTCCTTCTGATTCAGCTGCATCTTTTCCCATGCGTTCTTCTTGTTGTACAGTCGGCAGAGCACCCACTCGTCCAACTGCATCATGAATGAAGATGCAGAGCATTAGGTGAGCATTGAGGTGTTATGTTTATGGGATTTAAGACATTAAGACATATACTTAGCATCTTTCGTGCTATATCGACGCGAGATGGACCCAAAAATGTCACGTAGGCCGTCTACTATCAAAGTTTGACATGATGTTTACCTTGAGGCTGCCTTTTCTGTTAGCAGCTGATCGGTTGGAATCAGGGAGGCGATACTCATGGATGATCCAATCAGTCTTGACCCCTTTAGGGGCCTTTCCTGAGTAAAAGACAAGTGCCTTCTTGATGCCCAGCGCCCTGCTGCTTCCCTTGGGAGCCACCGGCTTGTCGGCTCCGGTGGCCTTCCAGTATCCTTTGCCGGCAGCCCTGTTGGGCCTGGTGCCGTTGGGGTACTTCCTGTCACGCGGAGTGAAGAAGTACCATTCTCTCTGCCCGAACAACGCCTTATCTGCAAAGACCCAATAATGTTGTGTGATTGTAGTTATTGAATTTGATGAGAGATTGGCAGATTTAATCTTGGGAAGTTTGTGATACCAGGGAGCTCCCATGGGTTGAACTTGTAGAGATTGACCTCAGCAATGATGGGGGCCGGAAGGCACTGGTGGGCGGCTTTCCGGCAGAGGTAGTGAACGACGAGCTCCTCGTCGGTGGGGTGGAAGCGGAATCCCGGCGGCAGGTTGAGCTCAGCCTCGGCATCTCTGGTGCGACCCATGAAGATGAGAACAATGAAGATTCTTCTTCTTCTTCTTCTTCTTCTTCTTCTTCTTCCTCCCGCTAGCTTGGCCTCTTCCTTCACTCTTTTCTGATAATTCTCTGTTCTGCTGTTAGCTGGGGAGATAAGATATAAATAAACGAGGGGGATTTGGACGCACGCGGAGGTGCAGGGAAGGGGAGATGTGGATTGGAGTGGTCCGAGTGGATCAAAGAAGCTTCGAGTTTGTTTCTCTGCTGGAGAAAAAGAGAGAATTGAAGGAGAGGGATGGGTCAAAGCTGGGGACGGCCGCACATCGGTCAAAAGGGAACCACTGGAATCCATGAACGCAGACGAAGATGGAGATTGCGGTAGAAGGTGGAAGGGGATATTTGGCAGATAGCAAGGCGAGTAGTTTCCATGCGGGGCGTTTGCAGGCTGCGGTGAGTAACAATCTGAACTCCAGCCTACCTGATTTCAGTTTAAAATTGAATTAAAATTTTTTTTAATTTAATTTCAATTTGATACAAAAATTCAGTCAGAGGAGTTCAATTCGATTTTAATTTGAGCTAAATTTGACTTATTTGTTAACAATTAAAACTCGAGGTAAAAAATTTTGTTCTAATCTAAAGCTATATGCGTTTAATAGAAATTTTGACGGTGCATTTGGGATTGTACTTTTTAACTTCTCTAATATCTGCCCTGTTTGGCGCGATGACCAAAACAGGACCAAAATAGTAATAATTTAAAAAACAACAATAATAATAGTAAATAAATTTTTTAAATCATTATATATAAATTCAAATATAAAAAATATTATTTTATTTTACATACTTAACAATTTAAAATAAAAATATCAATTTTATTTTACATTCTAGATCAAAATATTCAAATCGAGTATTTTAATCTAAGATGTGAAATAAAATTTATATTTTTATTAAAAATTATTAAGTATACGAAGTAAAAAATATTATTTTTTATATTAAAATTTGTATAGAATAATTAAAATAATTTATTTATTATTATTTTTGTTATTTTTTAAAATATTACTATTGTGGTCCTGTTTTGGCCCTCGCGTCAAATAGGGTCCGTGAAAAAAATATTAAGTCCAAATACTTAATAATTCAATACCCAATTAGAACTTGTCACGTGTGTATGGGCCCATCCAAACTGCCTATGTAGCAGACTTTGATTGAGCGCCGAAACTCAATTGTCGCTCCTAATGGTGGTCCTGCCTTTCGGAGCTGCTTTTTCCACGACGCAGATCTTGATGCACGCCGTGCAATCACAGCCGTCCATCATGTGCACAGTTGCTTTTCGCTCAAGGGCCAAATTGGTGGTCCCAGCGCAGAATTTTGGGTAATTTCGCAGCCTCCACGGCCTTTGTCTTATTAAGACGCCAATAAGACAATAAAAAAAAAGGGCAAAAATTGAATTTATTGGATTCACGGGGAGCATTTGGGCAAATTTTAAAACTCCATTTAAATTCGATTTTAATTACAAGATTAAAATATTAACTTTAGCAGTTTCAATAGTTTTTTTATTATCTACTTTAATTTTTTATATAAATTATTTAAAATTTATAAATTTAAAATTAAATTTATTAATGATAATTATTAAATATTATTTTTTAGAAAGATAAATTTTGATAATTTTAATTAAGTTTTTATTGAATTTAGATAGTTTATATGAAGTATTGAAATCTTTTAAGTAGTTTTAAAATACATTTTAATTACTTCACATATAATATTGTCGATTATTACTTAGAGTATTATTATGTATTTTAGATTAATATATATTAATAATGATTACTAATTATGTGATGTTTGTGGCCGAAAAGAGTGAGAAGTAATCGACGGGTGACGTCTTAAGAGAAATGAATCACTAAGATAAAGTGCGGCTCTTGGTAGGCTTCTAAGTTGATAAATAGTGGTGAGAAATGCACAAAAATGAATCATCTCATATTAGAAAATGAATGAGATTCTGAGTTATATAAGTAGATAACATGATCTCAAATGGTGGATGTACTTTTTAGGGGAAAAATCGTGAGGCTAATGATGAGAAATTTCATGGTTAAACATGTTTGGGCTGGAGTAGTACTGGAATTGATGATTTTCTGGGAAGTGCTCAAGCCATACAGTTCCCTAAAGTCAAAGCGGATAATATCTCTACATTTAGATCACAGTATGTTACAAATTATTCTCAAGAATCATGTGAGAAAGAATGCAATTAGAGCACTTTTTGAAATTGATCTTTGCATATATATAAATTTTTCCAATTTTTATGATAATTACATGCAAGAACAATTAATTAAGACATATTTATATATTAATTAGAGACCTAAGGTTGCCATCAAATTCACATTTTGTGCACTTAAAGCTTAAAATAACATAAATGAGGAATACAATGATTAGGTGAATGATGCATGAAATATTATTCAAAAAAACAAGTGTTTTGAGTATAAAATCATGAAACTTTTTTTTTGAGTTTTTAATGTATAAATAACAAAAGCTTTTCAGTAGAATATATTCAAGATAAAAATAACATTTTTTAAATATAAATATAAATATAAATGAAAATATTGTTGTATTTAATATATAATAAAGAGATAAAGGTTAGTTTAAAAATTAATCAATATTTGAAAAATGGTAAGGCACTTAAATAATAGAGATCTCTTTGACTCTGCGTTAATTCTTTTGACAACAAAATTAATTGATATAGAAATAATTGGCAAATTCAGATTTCTTATGAAAGCAATGAGATAACAGTTCTTCATGGTCTTCCAAAGTGATTTTCAAGAATTTGAGGCGTTGGAATGTGCGTAAGACGTATAAATTTAGAATTTTACAAGTTCTACTCTTAGTCTATGTTTAGTTGGCAGTTAATTTTGTAATAATTCGTTTAAAAAATAGTTGTTAATATTTATTTATATTTTTCTGCATTTAATGTGAGTACATTTATAATTTCAGGAGTTTAAAATAATCATTGCATTAAAAATAAATTTTTTGTGAATTTGTT
This sequence comes from Apostasia shenzhenica, assembly GCA_002786265.1. Lineage (NCBI taxonomy): Eukaryota > Viridiplantae > Streptophyta > Magnoliopsida > Asparagales > Orchidaceae > Apostasia > Apostasia shenzhenica. The sequence goes on along the minus strand of KZ452014.1, from coordinate 1,692,865 downwards.
TTATTAAAATATATTTTTTTTAAATTTCTTTGCTCTTTTCTATCACCACCAGTATTAAATAAGAAGTTTTCTCTTACCTTTCTCCCATTAAATAGGAATTTTTTCTCAGCCTTCCTCTAACCTCCCCAACTACTAGCATTCCTGCTTTATTAAATTTATTTTTTTCTATAAATAGTCCCCAGAGCCCTCAGTTAGAACCCATAATCTCTAGTTTACTTCGATATCCTTAGCCTATTTTGGTGCGACTCTCCCTCTTCTTCTCCAGCAGCGAGACTCTGCCAAAAGAGATAAGTATTTTGGTCCCACTAAGTTTGAATACATTCAGTAATTTTTCTTACTAACTCAATTTGATTAGTTTAACCCGAGTTTAATCGGTGATTAACCAATTTAACCTATGTCAACTCATTTAACTCACGTCAACCCGCATAACCCATATCAAACTCGATAAATTTGTGTCGATCTGTTAAACCTGAGTTAACCTGTTTGACTCAAAGTTGACCTATCTGACATGTTTGACACATTGACCCGAGTTGACTCGGTTGAATCATTGACCCGAGTTGACTTGGTTTGACCCATTTGACCTGAATTAACTCAGCTTAACTCATTTGATCTGAGTTGACCTAATTTGACTTGAGTTGAGCTGATTTGACTGGTTTGACTGGTCAATTTCACTATTTGGTCACTCAATTTGTATTTTACTTAAGTAGATGAAAATCAAGGGAATCACGAGTTAATAAGTTTGATTTAGATAAACATTTTTTAACCTAACTCATTTAAATTTAATTCTAACTCAACTTATTTATTAAACGAGTTAAGCATCAAGTTGTGTACTCAACCCATTTAATAAATAAGCTACTCAACTCGACTCAACTCGACTTGACAACATATTTATTATAAATGTTGAGATATCAAATTTTGATAAATTTGATATTTTTATTTTGAATTAATATTATATATATTTTATTTAAAAAAATTAAAAAAATAATTATGTCCAACTTCGTCATAAACCAAATAAAGGCTTAGAGTATTTTTGTCTTTGTTAATTATTACTACTTTATAAATTATTTTGAAGGACTAATAAACTGTTTTTTTCTTTCTCTCTTGTTTTCTCATAAAATATTTTAATAAAAAAATTATTTCATTTTCTCTGGTAATTAACTTTTGTGCTCTACGTTTATTAGCACTTTTAATAGTATATTTTTTTCACATGCTTCTATACTGATTGATTAATTGAGATATGCGATTTTGAATCGTATAATATACTTATTTAAGGGGTATATGTGTAATATTTACATATTGGAGGCAAATATTCAAATTTAAAAGTTTAACGTGTTATGTATGTCACCAAAAATAATGCTATGATAAGAACTTTAAAAAAAATTACATCAAGATAGAGAAATTGGATTATTAATTGGAAGTTTATCAAGATTCCACAACCTAGAATTTAAAAAGATGCTAAATTTGCAATTAAAGATGTGGTATATGTTTCAAATATATCAAATAAAAAATTATTCCATTATTTTGGATGGTGAAATTTGGAATCTTTAATTTTGTGTTAATTCAACGTATATTTTATGGGTATTGTTCTCTTAGTTTAGTGGGAAAAAAAAAGTTTACTTGAGCACTATCGAATTTAAATTATATTATTATAATTTTTAAATAATTTTTTAGCGAGGTGAGAAAATTTAATATATAGAAATAAATAAAATAGAATTTTTATAGAATTATAAATATAAATTTTATGATGTAACTAATCAAATTCGGATGTTCTATATCATGCCACACACAATTTACTTAGAAATCAAAATATCAAAAAAAAAAAAAAAAAAATTAAAAATTGGTGGAAGAAAATATTTTTTTGTAGGTATAAAGACAAATGATAAAACATGGTGAACATTATCCTCCAAACAGTTCGATAATTTTATATTCCAGATTTATTTCAGAAAACTTTCATATTTAAATTAAAAGATAATTAACTACGTATCACACAATTTAGTTTTATTTATATTTTACTCATTCATTCTTAATTAATTATACTATGCACACTCAAAATATTATAAAATCTTACATACACACATTTTAACTTATTTCTATTATAATGAGAAATAATAATTTTTCAATAACGTAACTATAATTAAATTACAAAAAATCTGAGCCGTTCATCATATTATTTTAAGAATATTTAAATATATTTTGAGTGAAAATACTAAAACCTTAGTGTTTAGGTGGCGACAAAAGAAGAAGACATCCGCTATGTGAATTGATTTTAGGACAAATCAGCCCTTTAGTGTGATATTGAGGAAGAAAAAAATATATACCATTAAGAGTAAAAATATAATTTTAATAATTTGCTAACAGAATATTTTTTTTCAAATAAATTTTGATTAAGTTTTAACTCAAATGTGTGTATGTAAGATTTTGTAATATTTTGAGTGTGCATAGTATAATTAATTAAGAATGGATGGGTAAGACATAAATAAAACTAAATTGTGTGGCATGTAGGTAATTATCCCTTAAATTAATTAAAAATATTATTTATTTTGAATGTATTCCAACATTTTCTTTCCAATTTAAAATAATTTAAACATATTCAAAACAAAGTAATTTTTACCAAGAATTGGGTTGCCCAAAGCTGTGTTTTGAAAAAAAAAATTGGAATGGTAATTAATAAATATCAAAGTTAATTTTTGAGTAACTCAATTTATTTATTTAAAATCTTATAAAATCACATTTTATAAAAATAATATATTATTTAATAAATTTTATATATTAATTTCTAAAATTGTAAAAATTAAATAAAAGTTGAGTTTAATTTGTGGCTCATATAATGTTTTAATAAACCATCCCTTCCACAAAAGCTACTCTTTAAATCAAAATCTTAAATAAATTAAATGATTTGAATAAATATTTTATTGTAACATTATATAAACTCAGAAATATTCCATTGTAACTGATAACTTGTAAATTTTTTTTCACAAAATAAAAAAAATTGCAAAACAAAAGAGAGTAAATTATTTAACATTTTAAAAATCATAATGCATTCAATTTTTTTTTGCATACTCTTGGGCCACATTTGATTTAAGGTAAATTTTTTACTCAACACAAATTTTAACTATAAAAATCAACTCTATTTCACATCCAATACAAATATAAATATTAAAATTAAAAATATTTCATATTTTACGCACTTTATAATAATAAAATAAACTTAAATTTTTTTTTTTTTATGTCGAAAAAAAAAGCTCAAAAGAAATGTCTCGTGGAAGTAAAAGTTGCATGTAAGTCGCATTTTAGATATACAACTCATACTGAGTAATACATTTTTATGATTTCAAAGAGAACATCACAGATAACTAATGTAGAAGTTTCATGAAAATTTGCACTATTCTTCATAAAATTTCATCTGATTGACTGGGTTCAAGCTAGTTTATCGTATACTCTCAGAATTAACACAGTTTCAAAATTTACAAACATGGAAATTCACAAATTAGACTTCTCAATCTTGTTACAATGGGGCAATTTCCAAAATAAATGACAAATTTTCATCAACAATTGTATTCAATTGTATACAGCAGAAGAAGAAGTGAAGAAGAAAGCAAAAAAAAAAACACTATTTCGGTTCAACTTTTGGAGGAAAAGGGTATCCACCAGTATACTGAAAGGAATCACTGTTGAATTCCATTCTCATCATTGGTTCATTATAAGGATGGCTTGAGCCCTTTGTGTTCCCAAAATCAGTAGCAGAAGAAGAAGCAGAATGTGTGCTCATTCCAGCCTTCTGTAGCATTGTTTCAATTTCCTTCACCACTTCATTCATTGTGGGGCGTTTGGCTGCTGATTCTTCAACACACTGCATGGCGATCTCTACGAATCTTCTGAATCCAATCAGATTTTTAGAGTTCTTTAATGGGGTATCCATCATCTCTCTCAAGCCATAGTAAGCTTCATCCTGTTTATCTAAAACCATTCTCACTTCCCTAACGATATATTTTCCCTTCTCTATCGGCTGCTTTCCTGTTATCAGTTCCAACATAACGACTCCGAAGCTGTAAACATCGCTCTTCTCAGTCAACTGCTGAGTCATATAGTATTCTGGGTCCAAGTAGCCCTGTAAATATGGATCCAATTCCATCTATGTCAGCATTGCCATCAATATATTTAACTATTTTAACTTTCTTAACGAATTCTTCTTCTCCAAACAGAACATAACACAAACAAACTGCAACATTACATAACCCAAATCTTGCTATTTAGATATGAAACAAAAAATATAACTTCTTGCTTAGCTTCCATCACATTGATTTTTCGTCATTTCTCATGTTAATTTATTGTCACAATCAATTGGCTTTATACATCTAAACATAACTTATAACGTGCTATTTGTGATGTTTCGAACTGTTTCAAAGTAAGATTCGGGTGTTCGTCTGCCATATTATATGAAAGATATGTAAATGCCTACCAATGTTCCCTTGACTTGGGTGGAAACGTGTCCTTTTTCACTATCTGATACAAGCTTTGAGAGGCCGAAATCCGAAACTTTTGCATTTAAAGATTCATCCAGAAGGATATTTGTAGATTTGACATCTCTGTGGATTATTGGAGGATTGGCTAGTTCATGAAGATAAGCCAATCCTCTAGCTGAGCCTAGAGCTATCTTAAGTCTCCATGACCAGTCTAGTTCTGTGCCCTCTTTCCCTGTAGAAGATCATTTTTAGCATTCACATGGTTAGTTTATTGGCAAATACAACAAGGACAAAAATTTTATTTAGTATCTGAAGATTTACTAAAGCTTCTATTCTAGGAGGGCAAAACACCTCAAACCCAACATACAATCATCCCACTAATTTTTTTACTGCTGATCTAAATAATCTGTCAATTAATTACTGCAGATTATAAATTATAAAACATCATTTCTATTCCCTTCCAGCATCAAAATAACTCAAACAACCCAAAATCATACTCCCATCAAATAGAGGCTGTCTCCTATATAATTGATGACTTAACAATAAATTATTGTTTATATTTCGTTGGCCATGCTGAAGTGGAGGCAAAGAAAAGCAATTTAATAGTGTATTTAAGGGGTGAGTTTGGTTCAATATTATCTTAGTGCTATGTCATATTATCTAAAGAAAATAAGTATTTGATTTGATGACATGTATAGATGACCTTCTAAAAAATATAAAATTATTGTATAGATGGCATCTAGATATCATGAAATTTAGATAACGTGATATAGCATCAAGATAACATTAACCTAAACACCTCCTAAATAAGAGCAACGACAATATAAAAACATTTGACAGTGATAATTTAGAAGCAAACCGGCTAAGCTCTCTCTTAGAGTTCCATTGGGTATGTACTCATACACCAGCATTTGCTCTCCTTGCTCGAAGCAGAAACCTACAAGGCCTACAAGGTTTTTGTGATGAAGTCTGGAAAGCAATTCAATCTCTGTCTTGAATTCAAGACCACCCTGCATGGAACCTTGTTTTGCTCTTTTGATTGCAACTAGTTCTCCACTTGGAAGTGTACCCTTGTAGACCTACCAGGTTATGAAAATATGCAGGTTAATCAAAAATTTTCGTTTTGAAAAATCTTTCAAAATAGGGTTTGTGCGGGATTTGAAGAAAAACTGGAAGTTATCTTTTTTTCTATAAAAATTGATTTTATAAGTGAAGTCTACACCTTGCCATAGCCTCCAGAACCAATTTCATTGGATTCGGAAAAATTGTTGGTGCTCTTTTTGAGTTCATCGAAGGAAAACCATCTTGCTCCTTTAAGTTGCGGTGCCCCGCAACTATCTGAACCCTTTGACACCCATGAAGCTTATAGATAGCAAAAGGAAGAACAGAGCAAACAAAGAAAAAAGGATTAGAAAAGCTACCATGCTGCTTCATATGCATAAGCAAATTATGAAAATTATATAAATATTTTTTTTAGGCTAATGGCAGTCACAGTTTTAAACATTGTATCATAGCCATAGGCCTTGGCTTCAACCCTTGTGTCTCCCAATTATTTCAAGAATAAGGGTAAAACAAGAATAAGGGAAAAAAAAGAAACTATGTTGCATCGAATCCAGGCTCTAAAGCCGAATACGCTTGCACATAAGAGGGCATATAAGAATATAAAATTATTCCTAAGTTAAATCCTGTAAGGTTTAAAGATTTTGGTTAAATTGTAATTTCAAATTTAACAGCTATACGAGCTTTACCAAATGGCCTTGTTTGCTCAACGGCTCTCTCAGCCCTCTTCTTTTGTCTAACAGCATAGATTCCCACTACTACAAGCACTATGAGTAGAATGACACAACCAATCGCAATTCCCGCAATTACACCCTTGCTCATTGAACTACCTCCACTGGCACCTGAAATTTACATTGCTTTCTTCAATCAGAAGGTGAGTAAAAAGGTACACTTGATTGTAATGAGGAAATGAGATAGCTCACCAGTTGAGAAAGGGTATGGAGAGCCAATGAAATAGTAAGGTCCAAACATGGATGGAGGTTTATACGTTTGGTTGCTCAATAAAAACCCGATTCTCACGATATCTGATCGGGTGAAGTAAGTTCCAGTTGGTGGGAAGAGGCCCACCTGCAACTCGAGATAATTATCATAGTTGAAATAGGGGTTTGAGAGATAAACTGAGCCTGGAGTTAGGCCCAGTTTAGTCCAAAGGCTGCTTTCTAGCTCTTGGAACCTTGAGCTATTGGATACATCCCTGAAGAAAGGTGCTCTGAATACCAAAAGACCCTTATATGGGTAGGCACAGTTGCAGCTCTGAGGATTCACACTCTGGTCAGACGAGCATGAGGTAGAGGCACAATGGGCTAGGCTAGTAGAATAAGGTGTCTGAAGCTGTTGCTGAAGGCTGCAGTATATGGGGTTTGCGGGATTATTTAAGCACACTGGATTTCCAAATAGTCTGCAAAACCACGAATGCTAATGTCAGATAATAAATCTCATGCAATGGAAATTTACTATAGGAATATTAATGATGAGGCAAGAAATTAATATATGAGAAAAGTAGGAAGGAAAACGGGTATGCTGCAAGATGATTTGCAAGATGTAGAACTAAAATCGCATGCAGCACTAAAATAGGAATGGATGGTGCATTAAGGCTCACAAACCCAACCCAAAATAAACGTAAAAAGACTATCGATAACGAAAATGACATATACTATATTCAAACTCACATTAGAGTGTCATTGTAGCTCGGCGAAGCTATGTAATCAGTAATGGCATTGTATTGAAAGTTCACGAGTTGCAACTGTGAGCTAGTTTTTCCAAGAACAAGAGTACCATTGAATGAGTTCTTGGCAAGTAATCTGTCATTATAATAGTACATATGAAATATTAATGAAAAATAGAATGTTAATAAAATGGATTTTTTACAACTTAATTTTTAGGTAAATCCATAAATGAATGTCACTTACACTTGCTGTATTTGAGAAAAGCTGAAAATCTCTTCAGGAATCTTTCCATAAAGCCCTCCAGATTCAATAACCCTGTATGCCCAACTATCAATACCAGATGAAACTCATAGCATATTTATTCATGTTCATGGAATTAGAAAACTTACAGTGCAGTTAATGAATTGAGTGTTGAAAACCATTTTGGAGCTTGGGATGCATCAAAAGAGTTGTTGCTCAAGTCCCTGCAAATCATTTTTACATTTTCAGTATTTAGTGGCCATAGTGCAATCATGAGATCTTTCTGATCATAAAAAAAACAACATTTTTGCAACATGTATTTTTCCAATAAGAAAGATTCAGTAGTAGAATCTTAAAAATCCTTACAAATAGTTGAGAACTTCCAAGCCAGTGAGATCAGGGATTGATCCATTTAATTGATTATTTGCTAAATTTCTGAAAGAATGTAGATGTAAGAAGTAAGTTTATTCTGCTATGAAGAACCGAATGCTTGAACTGTTGAATTATAACTTACAGCTCACTAAGTTTTGTAAGATTTTTGATGCTTGGAGGAACTGAACCACTTAGAGAATTTTTATCAAGTCGGCTGCATCAAAATGTGGAACCTAAAGAATTTTCTCTTGAAGAAGGGCAACCGGTACAAGATGAAGGATACTTACAGAACCTCGAGTGATGTTACGAGCCCTATTGATTCTGGAATTGTTCCTGTAAGTTCATTCGAATCAAAGAGTCTGCAAGCAAACAAACAAACACAGTTTGTTTTCGAAATCATGGAAGGTTCAACTCAATGGGATGCTGAATCTTTAAAATGGAAGATAGCTTACAAATGTATAAGTGACATTTTTGAACTGAAGAAGTTTTCCTGTAATATGCCTGATAACTTGTTCTTGTTGAAATGGCTGTGGATTACATTAGAGGATTAATATTAATACGAAAATTAAATGGTTAGATGAATGATTGGATAAGAAAAGCAGTATAGAGACTCACAAATGTTTTGCATTGACAAGCTGGTCCAGCCCTGGGGAACTGCTCGATGAGATCGGAATAGGTCCAGTTAACTGATTATCTGCTAAGTCGAGCCAGTACACATTGGAGAGCAGCCCCAATGAAGCAGGTATCCTTCCTGTGAACTGGTTTGAATTCAGAGCCCTAGTGAAGATCAACAAATAAAAGCTAATTACTAGGAACATTAACATATATAGCACTTGGAACTGCATTGCTATTATTTTCACTATTTCTGATTTGGATCCATTGCTGTTATTTTCATCTTTCTTTAACATATAAAGAGACTGCTTACCACATCAAATTTGAGTGCAGTAGATTATAAAAGGAGAATAACATGTAAATAATGAGAATATAACATTCAATATGTAAAATAGATAGTTTTATGTATCATGCATGTAATCGTCCCAACTTATTAATATTCCATTTCTGATTCTTAAATGAGATACACATTTAGATGAAAAGACAGTGAAGGAAACCCTTACAAGAAGGAGAGATTTGCCAAGTTACCAAGTTCTTGCGGAATGTTACCGGTGAAGCTGCAGCCAGCCAAGATCCTGTGAAGTTTAACGCTAACTTCTGGTAAGTTCCATGATGCTTTAATATCACATTGAGCAAACAAAACCATAAGTTTATTAACTTACAAGGTGGTGAGCTGCTTCAGGTTTCCTATACTTGGAGGCAATGGACCACCAAGATCAGCATTGGAGGACAGATCCCTGGAAAATAGTTATTAATGCTATAATCCTTCCATTTTCGGTTCATTGATTCTTATTTCATGTCCAATAAGAAAAGTGAATTAATGATTTTGTAGACATTGTTTCGTCATCACAAGTTTAATCATCCTGTATGTTCAACTCTATAACTAAGTAACCCAAAAGCTAAAGGTATGAAGGTCTTCGGTCACTATAATTTAACATGATAGTAGAGAAACAGATATTGAGTTCAAGTAATGGCATATCCATTATTTCAGCATTTCATCTGAGAAAATGCTTCAGTCTATCATTCTTTCAAAGAAAACCGAGCTTGTGCTTCAGCATTGAAGTAATGTCTGGGACTTGAGCTCTGATGCCATGTGAAGCTTTCTAAATTCATTAGTATTCTAAATGCTTTAGTTACAAGCATTTAGAATGAAACACCATTGAACTTTTGAATTCATCATAGAGCCGCCATTAATCAACATACAACATCTGGGAGGAAAAGAGAACTCACAGTGACTGCAGCTCAGAGAGATGGGAAATATCGCTACTTAATGTACCTTTGAGACCCATGGTAGTAAGTCCGCTGAAAAAAATGAAAGGTTCAACGAATAGGGAAAGTCATCTGAACAAGAAGAGGTCACACACACACAGAGACTAACATCATCGTCACCCTGGAATTGCTGCATGTAATTCCTTCCCATGGAGTATCGCAGGGATCATTCCCCCCCCAGCTTGGTGGCGTGTTTTGCCATTCGTTCATCAGGGATCGGAGAGCCGCAGCTGCAGAATCGTATCAGAACTAAATTGATTTTTCTCTGAGTCAATTCAACAAAAACATGATATGGATTCTCAAAATCCGTAGGATTCTATTGAAATCCTTTCGAAGTTCAAAAAAAAAAAAAAATTCCGTAGTTTGGGTAGGTTTTGAATTCTTCGAAGCATATGAAATTCATTATCGGTTGAAAAGATTCTAAACTAAAATCTCATTTGCAACAAAGAAAAGCAAAACCCAAAAAGAGAAGTGGAGCAGGAGAGTCACCGTCTTGAGGATCAGCAGCACCATGACTAAGTTGAAACCCAGTAGCAAACACAACGAACAGAAAGAAGAAGAAGAACCTCCCGATCATCTTCAACTTCTGCGGGGCCTTCCTGATTGTCAATCCCTCTGCCTTCCTCAATCCTCGCTATTTCTGACTTCTGCGGTTCTACCCATCATTGAGCTTCTATCCCAATAGCTTCTCGTCTTCAAAGGCCATCTCTATCTCCCGGGCTCTTCCCCAAAAGAGAAAAACCCTTCTTCCTCCGCGTCTAGTCAAACTTGACATCTCATTGATTGTCATTATACGACGGTAACCATTTAAAATTGACGATGCCGGCTTGCGACAATGTAAGGAAAAGATTAAAGAATTTGAGTTCTTTGATTTGATCAAAAGAATGAACGCCATTTGGCGTTATTTTATCTTCAAATGGATGACTGATATGTTATTGTGGGGCTAATTTCGCCCATTATTTGAGGTCAACTCCATTGATTAATTCCTGCATCTCTCCAAACTTTTTCCTTTTATCTTCACATTCAGATCTTCATGTCCCATAGTCCAAAAACTGTGGAAAAGAGCTAAAGGCCAGTTGTATGATTGTATCCTCCTTCCTCAGGAAAATTAAAGGGTTACTATTAAGGGTAAATTTCATTTGCATCCCTCTAATCATTCTAGCTTTATGGAAGAATCATGAACTGGGTACCTATAATCGACTTGCACATGTATAAGGTTCTGTTTGGCGCGAGGACCAAAATAGTACTAGTTTAAAAAATAACAATAATAATAATAAATAAATTATTTTAATTATTCTACACAAATTTTAATATAAAAAATAATACTATAAACTTTATTTCACATCTTAAATCAAAATACTCGATTTGAATATTTTGATCTAGAATGTGAAATGATATTTTTATTTTAAATTGTTGAGTATATAAAGTAAAATAATATTTTTTATATTTGAATTTGTGTAGAATGATTTAAAAAATTTATTTATTATTATTATTGCTATTTTTTAAATTAGTACTATTTTGGTCATATTTTGGTCTTGTTTTGGTCTTCGCGCCAAACAAGGTTAAAGCCACCATCATGGGGCTTGGCAGCTACATGTGCAGAGAGGAGGACTAGTTTTAACCAACAACTTAGAGGAGCAATAAAATTTGACAAAATGAATGCTAGAGTTATTATTAAATGCTAATGAAAACACACTAGAAGATGAAGAGTAGTTTTTAGATCTCAAGACTCATCGTACATTGATCTGTTGATATACTACATTCATTCCAGGAGTACAAATTTGCACATATAACACGTAATGTAAATGGTACGACTGACTTTATACCACACTATGTTAAACTATGTGATTTTTTATTGAGGGAGATTTGTTCTTTCCCAAAAATTTTGTAACATTCTTAAAAGAGATGGTTGAATTTTGTACTTTTTATACCCTTGAATTAGCCTAATATTGAGGCAATGTCACATTTTATTAACAAAAAATAAAAATATGAGCGGCATAAAATATGTAATGAATTCTAGTAACTCTTTCTTTTCCTCCTCTTTCTATTCGTGGACTCATGGCTGGCTTTGGCAAATGCAGCCTATTCGAGTCCTAAATCACAAGGCAAATGACAAGATTGAATAGGAGAAGCCAACTAGGTGATAATGTTTGATATAGTGTGCTTTCTTAGGCAGCACAACACACGATATATGTTAGATTTATATTACTGAAGAGAAAGCGGATGAAAAATTTGAGCAATACATTTACAGGCAACGATGGTTGGATAATTGGGCATGATATATAGTGCACGATGAGGTGTGAGCTCGCACTGGAAAGTCCTCTCTCTCTCTTACATATCATGTTCTTATTCTACAATATCTCTTGATAGCACCACAGCCTGAGAGGATAGAGAGACAGAGAATAGAAAGAGAACAATTGAAATAGAAAGAAAAAGAGAGGAGGCTGCACGAGGAGAAAGACGATGTCAACAACTTACGTCATTCTCTACATTACCTTCCTTTGATGCATCCATCAAATGCATGAGGACTATAAATTTAACGGTTGCCGCCCTTTTACCACTGATGCATCAATGAAGTTGGGATAGGTGGGGAAGGATGTTGGTTTACATAGCCCCTAAGTTTCGGACTTAATTTTTCTAATTGAAGGGATTTCTTGTGGCAAACAAAGATGATTTTGTGTTACTTTATCAAAAGTAATGCCCTAAGTTGTAGATTGATAGTCGAATTGAGAAAGGGAGAATAAGAAGAAGATGATGATGAAATAAAACAGTGGCTCCTCATCTACAGATTTAGTAAAGTTATACTTAACATAATAAACTTTTTAATAAAATTAAATGAGTTAGCTGTAAAGTTCCATAATCCAAGCATAGAGGTATAGTCTGCTTTGGCTTTAGAAGATTATACAATCTGAGTACTTTTTAGAAATTCACCCATCTCAGTACTACTCTAGTCTAAATATGCTTAATTATGGAGTTTCTCATTATTAGTTTCACAGCTTTTCTCAAAAAGATGCATCTACCATTTGGCATCACATTTTTACATATATGCTACAGAATCTACCTCTTATTTGTCTATGTAAGATTATCCTATCATGCTTATTCATATGATATTTGTCTAAAAGTATCCTCTAAGGCTCTGTTTGTTTGCCCATTGAAAATTAACCTTATTTAATTTTTACCAGGCATATCACATCACACATAAAATTTAATATTAAAAAATAACTTTATTTCATATTTTACACACATTACTAAACTAATAACTAACTTATATCACATCCCTCGCATATCCCAACATAATAACTAACTATCACATCACTCACACACTCCAATATAATAATTAATTTTACTTCACATCATTCACAATTTTTAATAGAAAATATCTTTATCTAAATTTAATTTTAACCTTGTTAATTTTAACCTTGTTAATTTTAACCTTACAAACAAACAGACCCGCATTAGAAGACTCAGCATCCTCGCTGAGATTTGTCTCACCACGACTCAAAGGCATGTGAATCCAGGCCACATCCCACATGTGGCCCACCTATTATGGCTTAAAAATTATGGTCAGCTTTGATAGAAAATATGAAAATTTGATTATTTTTTAACTATTTTGCATCATTTATAATTTTTAAAAATTATTATAATATCATCATCAATCTTTAAAAATTTAATTAAAATCTATTACAACTTGACCCAAATTGAGATTTTTAAAAGTTTGGACCAATTTGCAATACTTTCCCAAGTTTAGAGCCTTTGATGCAATTTATCTTTTTTTTTTTTTTGGAATTTAACCTTTTTTTTATTAATAAACAATTCAAATTTTGAACTCCAAATTTGAATTGTCGCCTCCAACCATCTTGAATTGATAGATTAGGCTGCGTCGTGTATTGTAAATGGTATAGGTAAATTGCTTGTAGGTCCCTATAGTCATAGGATTTTTACATGTTAGTTTATGTATTTAAGGTCATTACACTTATGTTCCTAATTAGATTAAAATTTTGTTACATGAATGTTGATACTGAATTTCTGGTGTTGTGTTAATAATGAGAAAGAAAGAGTCTCGAGGACCACTAGTTATGATATTTCTAATTCAGAGTAATGGAGTAGAGAAGTCAAGAGACATCCAAAAAATACAAATAAATTTAAGTTGGTTTAGGGATAACTTCCTTTACATCTACCGAGGAGTCAGAGAAAAAGGACTTCACTAGTGCTCAGAAGGGGTTTAGTCAAGAGATCAGTAAAGAAAAAAGAAGAGGAGAATACAAGCTCTATATGTTCGTTCTCCCTCTGGGGCTGAGATATTTATAGATGAGATATAGTGAAGTACAGTGGGTTTTTGGGCCAAAATATTATAATTGTTGGCTCCATGCCATCGAGCCCATACTTGTTGGCCCTGGCGAGGGCACGTGGACTCTTAATCTGCATGACTGGTGGAAATCTATACTGTGGAAACCATGCTGACATAGCAGACTCCACTATGCTGAAATGACGACAGTTGTGGGTGAACAAGTATCATGGCCTGGTATCACTGAGAGAAGTTGGGAATAGTTAAGCGTCATGACTGATATCTTTAGGAAGCTATGGATGATCACATATCGTGGCCGACAGTATCGACACTTATGGACCAAACTTCATGCCCGATGTTAACCAAATATCGTGATTGATAGTATAGGAGAGTTGTGACCAAAAAGTAATGACAGATGATATGAAAGCCCAGACATCGCGGTCGAAGGTATAGAAGGTCATCATGGCCGATGGTTGGTCTTGACTATACGCTTCTGCCATTGAGCTTCCTCTACATCTTTGCCACGTGTACATTCTGGATGCGCTGGCGCGGATCTAGATACAACAGTGTAGTACTTCCATCTAATATTAAATAGTTAAAAAAATTAAATTCTAAAAGCCAATTAATATGATAAAATTAAACTAAAATTTAACAATTATAGTAAATATTTGAATAAATTTTAATAAAAAATTCAGTAAAAATTAAATCATAGTTCTAATTAATAATAAAATATACTCAAGCATTAATTGATAATTAATCTTATTTACTTTAGTAATTTTTTTTGCATTAAATCAAATGAATTATGCTAACAATTTGGTTCCGTTAATCGTCAATTTTTAAACCATAAAAATCAAAAATAAAACCAAAAATTGAAATTTATTCGAACTAAAATTTGAACCCAAAACTGTCAATTTAGTTAACTAAATTTTTTGATTCGATTTTTTTTTAATTATCGGTTATTTATTATCAGTTGCAAAGGAGAATGAACTCGGCAAAATGAACATTTTTTTACCAGATATTTTTTTGTTAAGAAGTTTCTCATTAGCTTGAGACTATTGGACTACTTCAACATCCATACAAAATAAAAAATATATATATATATATATATTTATAATAATTATTATTATTATTATAATTATTTTATATAAACACCCAAGTTTGAATGATCTCTTGCATATAAAATTTTATGTAGGGGAGGAGAATGACATTATTATGATGTTACGTTATTTAAAAGATTTTTAGTTCAATTTTTCTAGATATTTATATTATTTATATTTCTTAATTTAATATTTCATAAAATCTTTTTATAATGATAATTTTAGAATATTTTAGAATGGTATCTAAATGCGCCATCAAATTGAATAATTGGTTTTTTTTAATTAACATAACATAATTTGTAATTATAATATTAAACTAAGAGGGCATTTGATTCGTTGTTATCTTGGTGTTATGTTATGTAATCTAAATATCATTTTTTGACTAATAATTTTATAATCTTGTAGAAGATTATTATAAATATCGTTAAACTAAACAATTGTTTAATTTCTTTACATAATATAACATAACGTCAAAATATCATTGAACCAAACGCCCCCTAAATGTTCATTAAAAAAAAATTAAACAAAGTGCTCTTTAGTGAATTTATTATTTGATTTGATGATAAATTTATATAGTATTATAAATAAGTATAAAATTATTATTCTAAAATAATATATAAATATTATCCTAATGATTATAAAAAAAAGACAAAATTAAATTTGTTAAAATTTTTGTTACAAATAGAGGGAGCGCAGCCCGCCCCCTCCCACACGCGCTCTCTCTCTCTCTCTCTTTTGGTGGAGAGTAGGTAGAGATGGGGTGGGTCTTAAAAAATAATAATTATTATAAAAATTGATTGAAATTTAAAGCCCCGTAAGTTAAAAATTTTAATTAATTTGAATAATATCATGCTTTAAAATTAAAAAATGAATATAATTTAAGCAAAATTTAAAGCATGATCTTCAAAGCAGGACAAAACCCAACACTAAAAAGTGCACTTGATCCAGATTGATTTCAGCACTATGGTTATATGATATATGTGAAAATGATTGTAATTATATGAACTCTGTTTAAATGAGATATATTTTACAGTTTTTAATAAAAAATTAAGATTGATATATAAATATTATTCAATTTTAGGTGATCAACTTTAATCTTTATTTTAATATATCATTATATTAAATTATTATTTTTTTCAAATAAAATAACATCACAATTACATTAAATTAAAATTTTCCTAAATTTAATCTGTGGAAATGATAATTTCCATTTTAATCCCAATCATAGTTAATCAAAATGCTGTTTTTTAAGTACTAAACCTTTTCTTACTTAATATATATATATAAATAGATACTAAATACATAATGTTGTCATTTTTTTATGCTAATATTTAACAATTCAAAATATTTAACACACCCACTAATAATCAAATAACACAAAAAGATTAAAAAAAATCCCATTAAACAATATTTAAGAAGAATAATGGAATTGACATTTTGCATTTGTGGGCAATACTTCAAAAATAATAAATGCAATAAAGAAAATGGTACGTAGCAATTATCTCCTCTTGATTTCCTCTTCTTCCTCAAGAGAATACAAGCTTTAAATTGTTTGAAAATTAAAAATTAATTTGATTTAATTTTAAACTGCATATTACATCATACATAAAATTTAATATTAAAAATTAACTTTATTTCACGCCCTACATATATCACTAAAATAATAATAAACTTATATCACATTACTCACATATCCTAATATAATAACTAATTTTATATCGCATCTCTCGTATATCCCAACATAATAACTAACTTTATTTTACATTATTTATAATTTTTAATAAATTTTTTTTTATTCATGTTTAAATCTTGTCAAATTAAATTTTACAAACAAATAGGCCGATTTAAGTTTTTTTTAATAATATATATATATATATATATAATTTATTAGACTAGACTCCGGAGCAAATAATAATATGTGAAGTTGGCTTCTCTCGTCGAAAATTAAGAGAAAGTAAACATGTAATTTCATTGATTAGTGAGACCTATATTAAATTGATCCAAAAGAAAAGAAAAGTCAACCACAAGGAGAAATTTAGAATCTGATCTGTTAAATTCTCCTTAATGTGGTTGACCGCAACACCCGGACCCAAATTAAGACCCACATTCTTCGTCCCTTCCACCGCTTTCCGCACTATAAAAAACCCCCACCGCACCCTCCCCCCGGGCCCCACCCAACCCCACCCCGAGGCTAGCGCCCCACCATAACCGCATAAGCTAGCCTAGGGACCACCTTCTCCGGCGAGGCGCCAAGATGCCGCCGTCCGCCGCCAGCACCGCTGCGTTCATCCTTCTCCTCTCCGCCATCGTCGCCGTCCGCGCTGAGGACCCCTACCTCTTCTTCACCTGGAACGTCACCTACGGCACCATCTCCCCCTTCGGTGTCCCCCAGCAGGTCATCCTCATCAACGGGCAGTTCCCCGGCCCCGTCATCAACTGCACCAGCAACAACAACATCGTCGTCAACGTCTTCAACAACCTCGACGAGCCCTTCCTTCTCTCATGGAATGGCATCCAGCACCGGAAGAACTCGTGGCAGGACGGCGTGCCCGGCAGCAACTGCCCGATTCCCCCTGGCGGCAACTTCACCTATCACTGGCAGCCGAAGGATCAAATTGGAAGCTTCTACTACTATCCCTCTCTAGGCATGCAGAAGGCTGCCGGCGGCTACGGCCCCATCCGTGTTCACAGCCGCCTCCTCATCCCCGTGCCCTTCGCCCCACCAGCGGCGGAGTTTGACGTCCTCCTCAGCGACTACTACGGCCGTGGGAGCCACAAGGAGCTCGCCCGCCTCCTCGATTCCGGCCGCCGCCTCACTCGGGCCCGCGGCGTCCTCATCAACGGCGCCTCCTCCGGCTCCGGTGCCGCCGCCGCCGCCCCTATCTTCACCATGGATGCCGGCAAGGTCTACCGCTACCGCGTCTGCAATGTGGGGCTGAAAGCCTCCCTCAACTTCCGGATCCAGGGGCACCATCTCAAGCTGGTGGAGATCGATGGCAGCCACACCGTCCAGAACGTCTACGACTCCCTCGACGTTCACGCCGGCCAGTGCTACTCCGTCCTCGTCGCCGCAGACCAGACCCCCGGCGACTACTTCATCGTCGCCTCTACCCGGTTCCAGAAGAACGACCAGACGACCACCGCCGTCGTCCGCTACGCCGGGAGCAACACCCCGGCCGCCGCCGCTCTCCCTCCGGCGCCGACCACCTGGGCCTGGTCCCTTAACCAGTGGCGTTCCTTCCGGTGGAACCTCACCGCCAGCGCGGCCCGCCCCAACCCCCAGGGATCCTACCACTACGGTCAGATCAACATTACCCGCACCATCAAGCTCTCCAGTTCCACCGGCGTCGCCGACGGCAAGCTCCGGTGCGGTGCTTGTCAAACTTAAATATATATAATAATATGATTTAATTAAAAAGTTTAATCACCTGATAATTACAGATATGCCCTCAACGGCGTCTCCCACCGCGACACTGACGTGCCGCTGAAGCTCGCCGAGTACTTCGGCATCAACGCCACCGTGTTCAAGTACAACCTGATCGCCGACGAGCCGCCGGCGGCAGGAGCGCCTATCACGGTGGCCCCGAACGTGATCACCGCCGCTTTCAGGACCTTCATCGAGATCATCCTAGAGAACCCGGAGACCTCCGTGCAGTCGTACCACCTGGACGGGTACTCCTTCTTCCCGGCGGGCATGGGCCCGGGGAAGTGGTCGCCGGAGAGCCGCCGGACCTACAACCTGCTCGACGCCGTGAGCCGGCACACTATCCAGGTGTACCCCAAGTCGTGGACGGCGATCATGCTGACGTTCGACAACGCCGGGATGTGGAATTTGAGGTCGGAGATCTGGGATCGGCGCTACCTCGGCCAGCAGCTCTATGTCAGCGTCCTCTCGCCGGAGCACTCCCTCCGGGACGAGTACAACATGCCGGAAAATGCCCTCCTGTGCGGCGCGGTGGTGGACCTCCCCGTTCCCCATCCTTACTCGTAATCTGATACGTAGTATAATGTAATTCTATCTATATATATTTATAGTACGAATTATATAGCTGAGGGGCAATGGAAGGGGAATGGGGGTTTTCTCTGCAAACTTTATTTTTTATTGTATTTTATTGTAATATTCCATGGCATTCATTCAAGAAATCATTTTTTTTTTTGATATTTAACTACATGTCGCACCATTTAGGAGCCATTTAGTTCAATGTTATTTTGATATTATGTTATGTTATCTAGAGAAAGTAATCGTTTGATTTAATGATATGTATAAATAATCTTTTATTAGATTATAAAATTATTAATTAAAAGATGACATCTAGATATCATGACATCTAGATTACATAACATAACACTAAGATAACAACGAACCAAACGCCCCTTCTGCTTTATTTATGTATTAACCATTCATTCTTTGTTAATTACGCTGTGCATATTTAAAATATTATAAATTCTTACATACACACACTTTAACTTGTTTTCATTATAATGAGTAATCATAATTTTTTAATAACCTAACTATAGTTAGGTTACAAAAAATCTGAGCTGTTTATCATATTATTTTAAGGATATTTAAATATATTTTGAGTGAAAATCCTAAAATCTTGATGTTTAGGTGGTGGCAAAGGAAGGAGACATCCGTAACGTGAATTAATTTTAAGATAGATCAGTGCTTTAGTGTGGTATTGAGAAAGAAAAAAATATGTATTATTAAAGGTTAAAATGTGATTTTAATAATTTACTAACAATTTTTTTTTTAAAATAGATTTTGATAAGTTTTAACTCAAATGTGTGTATGTAGGCTTTATAATATTTTGAGCGTGCATAACGTAATTAACTAAGAATGTATAAATAAAGGTAAATGATGTGATATATAGATAAATATCTCCTTTTTTTTAACTTAACACTGCCATTATTTGGAGCTGTTAATTTTGTTCTAAACGCAAAACTCTCTTTTAAGTACTCTCATATTTTACTCAATTGATTCTTAAAATCAATTTAAATAAAACCAGCTCAATTGTTAATCAATTTAATATTTATATTTTAATATATCAATATATATTTTGAAACCGTAAATTAAAAAAATAAGTTATAAAAATATACATTATATATATGAATTTAATTAAAATTTATAATATATAATATGTCAAACAAATATGTAAATGTTAAAATAACACTAAAAATAAAGCTCAATTCAACTTAATTTAAACACAAATAAATTTTAATCTACTCAAATAAAATTAACTTTAAATTTAAAAAATTCGAGTTCAAGCTACTTTTAACATGCATTTAAAAAAAATATTATATATATGACTATCAATTTTAAACAAATTCTAAATACCTATGAAACTACAAACTCTAATTTGTAAGTTACAGCACAAAAATAATTTTATAATTTTATTTTCTAAAATTTTCTTAGAGCAACAGGAGTATTTGTTTTCTTAGATTTATATTATGGTGAGTGCACAGCAACAAATAATTCACTATTATAATAAAAGACGACATCTTTATACAGAGAACTCACCACATAACAACAAAAAAATAAAACTAAATGGTTTTGATATACAATCAACTACATAAGAAAATATTTTAATGAAATAAATATAACAAATTTATATTGTTTTTAAGTAAACTTCATATCTTCAATCAACAATAATCAGTCAAATCAATGTCGAATCATTTCAAACAAACTCAAATCAAAATCTATGATCAAGATAGAAAAAAATCTTAAAAAAAAAAATCAAATACAAGCTGTTACATCAACAATTTACTGTAGTTAACATAGAGGAAGAATACAAAGGTTGACGAAGCCATTGTTGGTAAAAGGCTTTGGCAAAAAGCATCACCCTTGTTTCAATGGAGTGCTTCCAACTATTAAAAAATAAAACATGAGCACAAGAAGAAGATTCTATGGCAACTAATCACCATGGGAAGTCCACTTTATGTCTGGGAACCAGAGTCAATTGGTGCAGCTTTTGCAGCTAATTTATCCATGGCCGTCTTGCTTATAGTTTTCTTCTTACCTAAAAAAATAAGACTAAATGAGCTGCAAATTCTTCAAGAACACTAAGATAGGAATCAACGTTTCGTACTTGGCTCTAATTCTATGGTGATTTTCTAAATAAGATAGCAACATTGCTCAAATCAATATGGATTCTCCAGATTCATAATCATGACCGGTTACTTAATTGTAGAGTACGAGAAGCTTTTCTGAAATGGCGTCAGCAATTACCCCGTTTGTCTCGGAGTTTAAAATTAACTTGGTTTAATTTTAACCAGGCACATCACATCACACATAAAATTTAATATTAAAAATTAAATTTATTTCACATCCTACACATATTACTAAAATAATAACAAACTTATATCACATCCCTCACATATTCCAACATAATAACTAACTTTATATCACATCCCTCACATATCCCAATATAATAACTAATTTTATTTCACATCATTCACAACTTTCAATAAAAAAATATCTCTATCCAATTTAATTTTAACCTTCTTAAATTTAACCTTACAAACAAACACACCCTAGAGTGACTTGAAACAACAAATATCTCAAACTAGCTCAGGTCGGCTACATGAATTTGTTGTTAAAGCAACACATTTTGGGCACAAGTGATTCAATTTCAAGGTCCCATGTAGTAATCCTATTTTAATGTTGTAACTTAAAAGACACCCCTCCATTAATTTGTACAACTTCCAATAATGCTATGTACTTATGTTTTAACATACTTGTCAAATTAAACCAAGCAACTGTCAGGACTAAGGGCAGCCAATATGGTGGTTGCATGAAATATTCATACAAATGGGTTAAGATGGCATAACTAGCTTATTAGCGCACAAAACAAATGGAAATTCCTCCAAGGTGACAAATATGTTGAAAAGAGATTTGAAATTAAAATGACAAGCCACTAGAGAGCATCTTATGTGCTGCAATACCTCTTTGAGAACGTTCTATTCTTCCGTGAAGCGATGAAGAAATAGAAAACAGGTGGTCATACTTTTCCAGCATTCTATTTCTATCTTCCAGTAAGCCCAACATTTCATACGAATCTGCAACTTTCCGCACAATAGATTTCCATGGAGGTTTGCGGTCATATGACTCGAGATCCTTGAAGAGCTAACCGGTTGACAATAGACAAAACAGTTTTGAGTTTAACAATGTTTAGAAACTACAAATTTGACTATAGAGCAGTTTAAAAGAATGTACCTTCACAAGCCTCTCTAGCATGTTATTACGATAATAAATTGATAGCATAAGATCACAGAACCGCCATGGCACTGAATGCAGGTCATAACTGATCTTCTTCTCCCAAATGTTGTGAGCTTCTTCTGCTCTATGGTCCTTTTCCAGAGCACGTACTAACTGCTCATATGTTCCCATTGTGATTCCTTGACCTTTACTTAACATCCACTTGATAACCTTCAAAAAAAGATAAATGAGTACTTCAAACCTGCAAAATAATCAATTTTTCATTCTCAATGACATAAGATGTCCATAGCATGTAAAGTCTACTTGGCTCAGCAGGCTTTGGAAGAAAACTAGTTAACAAAGAAACACATAATAATTAAAAAAAAAAATGAGGTACATAATAACAAAAGTATCATTCATCGATAATTCTACCTGAACAACCCGGTGCCATTGTTCCTCCTTTTCAAGATCAAGCAATGCTCTTTTCAGCAAGGCCAAAGGAAAATCTTGCTCCCAAGCAACCCAAGCATCAAGAGTTCCATAAACAACTTCTTTCGAGTCTTTTAGGTCAAGAAGCTGCAACTTGATTAGATTGGTTTATAATCTTCAAACTGTAAAGCTTGTAAATTGAAGAAGATTCAGCATCAGATACATAGACATCTCATGAGACAAATACTCAGAGTACAAGATAGACATTTCATAAGACAAATAACTATTTTGAAGCCCAAGCCGTAAACCCTAAACCTGAAAAAGCCTATATATGATTTATCACATCCCGTCTCATCTATTAGGTGATTAGAAATCTACAAATAGTATAATCAGTTTATCAAGAAGTACTACCATAGCTCTTGCCACCATGGTTTACTATCAATTTCCATATTCCAGCCAATAAAATGAAAAAACCTAAAGAACATTTTCACAAAACAAATTCACTCAGAAATGATTTTTTGATAATGAGAAATGAGTTAGTTGAAGTCACAATGAATGAACTGATCCATCAAATAATGAAGATAAGATTTTCATGAAATCTAATGATACAAGTGAAGGGGAACTACTGGTAGAGAAGGCAGAGAGAGAGAGACACCAAGGCATGCAATGGAAACCATAAGAGAGGCAAGGGATTGGAAATAGAAAGTGCCTAAAAGTTGGAAATGTGCATGGTACTTTGTACAGTCACAGGAGAAAAAGACAGAATGGTTGAGATCCTGGCACCAGGGCAGCAGAATGTTGGCACCAAGGCAGCAGAATGTTGGCACCAAGAATCAAGTTTAATTGTGTGAACAAGAGAGTAAGCAGGAAGAAAGACACTACCGATGGCTATAATTGGGGGAGATATGTTAGTTATATTCAAGATCCACAAAATATTCTGCATATCAACAATGCCATAAATATATGTTAAGAACTACACATTGTATACATACATACATACATACATATGTATATATATCCTAACAACATAAACAATCATTTCATTTGATGCCGTCCACCCACTGATTCTCATGATTTCCGGCTCAAATATGACAAGCACAAGAAAATTTTGAATTGAAGATTTGAGCCGGATTAGTTATTTTGCCTTATTATGTTTCCTATTGAGCATTTGAGTTCACAAAAACTTTTATTTGAAATTATTGGATTTTAGTTGTTTCCTTTGAGCATGGGCTTCTATAAAGAGCCCTATCATTCTAAGTAATGGCAGCTTTTGGTGAAACAAAAATTATTTTCCTCTTATTGTAATTTCTCTCTTTCTTATTCCTCCTCTTCTCCCTCTTCTTCTTTGTCTTCCACTCTACTTCTTCTCTTCCTACACTCCCTGTTTTACATCATCATCATGGGCATTTAATCAACAAACAGCACATAAATAACTCAAGATGAATTATCACAATTACATTAAATACATTAAAATACTTACTTAAAGAATAACGGAAATGATCCTCCAAAATTTTCAAACAAGGATAACACTTCATATTTCTACAAAGAAAAGTAAAACGGCATGCATACCGTATTCACAAGAAACTTCTTCTTTTCCTCTGATGAAATGCGTTTACCCGCAGGCTGCATGCGAACTGGTTCCTTGTTCTCTTGCGTAATTACATCAGCTACCTGATAATCTGGCTGGAAATGAGAAGTAAATGTTAATTAACCTCCATTCTAACATAGAATAGCAATTACATATATCTGGGAAGATGGATATAGCATGACAAACAACTACACAAGCTTAATGCAATTTGAATTCTGCATTGTGGGTAGTATCAACCAAGTAAAGAAGAAGATAAATTCCAATACAGGATAAAGTCCAGGATTATTGGATGATAAGAGTATAGATATATTAAGTTTCTAAAGATCTGAAATTGTTTTGGAGTACAGATATGTGAAGTGTCCTAAGATCTCGAATTGTTTTGGAGTATAGATATATTAAGTTTCTAAAAATCTGGTATTGTTTTGCAAATAGATGCTCTAGATAAGGAAAGAGTGAAGACAATTCACAAAATACTGATGTTGGCTTCATAATAAAGACCCTTGAAGCCAAAACTGAATACTACAATTATGAAGCCTGACACATCCTGTAATGTCTCATGAAAAGCTTAAAAAGCTCTGAAAAACCAAAAAAATTTTGGAGAAGCATCACATAAAAGGTCAATGCATCTTACTTTTAATTTGAAATAAATTCTAGTTACTATTACTCTCCAAGAGTGCCAATATATGGCATGCCACAGCGTGCATTGTGCTATAAGATTTAAATTATAGAAACCTTGGTGATGAATACAAGTAAAATAAGGAATGCAATTAACATAATCAAAATGTGGAATTATAACTCAAACAAAGAACCACCAATTTGAAAACATTTTTAATAACTGAAGAATGAAAGGAACTGCATAGAGTTTACTAAGGACTTGCTAAACAGACATAAAGATCAGAACATAATAAACATACAGATCCACACCAAAAAAATCACAGTAACCAAGACATTAATTCAACAAAATAATCAAATCAAATGGAATTATCATTATATAAATAAAATGCTGTAAAATGACAATAAAAAATTTACTCTGATGGTTTCATTGCCTTTGATACATCGGGTTTTTGTGAAGGGATTTTTGAAATCAATTCACCAAAGGAGTATCTTGCTTTCTGGTCATCTCCTGCTTTGGTGGCATAACAACTGTTTACACCAAACTACAAAATGAAAAGTTTTTTATGGATTACGTTTTAAAAAGTTATAATTAGACATAAAAGAGAACATGAAAGCAACCATGGGCTAGCCATACCGGCACACCTGTGCTCCACTTCCTGGACACAAAAAACAAATATAAGTACCACACGAACTTCACTAAAATGGTAATATATAAATTCCTATTAACAAGAAGATCCCCACTTTGCACAAGGAAATTGATAGAGAAAGAATAATACTAATGTAGAGGTTACAAAATTGAATACAAAAACACCCCTAATTGTAAACTTAGGGGAGTTAACATAAGAATTTTGGTTCAGAATCTGCAAAAAGAGGGTAAAAGTAGTTCATGATACTAAACTAAATCCCCTCTCTTCTTTTCTATTTGAAGGAATTTCTTTTATCCATCTATTCAACCTGACACAAAAATTGAAAAGAAAAATGATACGTACTAGCTCCCAAATGTTCTAAAACCTTTGACAACAATTCTAGCTCCCAAATGTTCTAAAACCTTTGACAACAATTATATCCATTGGATAAGAGCATTGAGCAATGCACTCTTCCAATGGATAAAGTTATAGTTGAAAGGTCTGACAACCTTCGGTACCTAGTTTGTGGGATATGTAGTATTATTTAATGGAAAAATGACAAGGGCAAGACACCGCAAGTTAATTGGAAAGGATCAAAAAGCAAAAAGAAAAAGGTGGATAGATCGATGCTAGTGAATGACTACCCAGCTTATTATTCTAAGTCGTATCACGCTTTAGAGATTTATGATTTACTAAATTAACGTGATATATACAAAGAGAAAGAGGGAGACCAAAGAAAAAATGGCAATAAACTATAAAAGTGATCTTAGTTACTTAGACTTAGATAACAATTTGTTAATTAATAGAGCGCAATGAAAACAAAAGATTAATGTAGCCGATCTCACCTAATGAGATTAAGGCTTGGTTGTTGTTGTAAACTAACGTGATAGTAGATAATCAATGTTCTTGAGGTTTCATGGCAATGTTGAAACTTGGCATCATGACTTATAGACCATTAAACCCGCTCTATGATATTGTTGAAAGTTGATGAAAAATTACAAGATATGCCTATTTTAGTTACAGAACTAAATAGTCATTTAATATTTAATTGTTTTGCCTTTACAATTATTAGCCACGTTTTATCTTTGTGTTGTTAGTTATCTTTGTGTTGTTAGTTATCTTTACAATTATTTCATAAAAATCTGAAACTTTACAAAAGTTTCAGCAGTTCAAAGTATTTTCAGAAAAGCAAAGTGGGTTTTCATATAAGACTCTTTGTACTGATAGAGGAGGAGAATTATTATCTAATGACTTCATATCTTTTTGTAAGAATAATGGCATTTATATACAGTTTGTTGTAAGAAAAACTCCTAAACAAAATGGAATGGCTAAAAGAAAGAATCGAACTGTGATTGAGATGGCTCGATATATGTCAAGCAAGAAGCATCTTCCAAATGAATTTTGGGCTGAAGCAGTTGTAACTTCAGTTTATCTTCTCAATATTTCTCCTACCAAAGCGGTGAGAAACATGACTCCATATGAAGTATGGACAAAGAGGAAACCTATAGTAAGTGGTTTAAAAAAAATTTGGCTGTTTTGCTTATGCTCTTATTGACTCCACTGATTGCAATAAGATGGATAAGAAAAATGAAAAATGTATTTTTGTGGATAAAGTAGTGAGACAAAAGGTTATCGACCATACAATCCAGTGAATAAGAAATTAATTATTCAAAAGGATGTTATTTTTAATGAAAGCAGCTACTGGAATTGGAATGAAGATCAAAAATCAAACTTAGCACTTGGAAATGAAATGGAGGTAATAGCAACAGAGCAAGATGAACTAACTCAGCCATGTACAATGTCACCAAGCTCTGTTAAAGATAATGCATCCCATGGTCCAGCTAATTTTGACATCTTGGCCAGCACCTTGGACTTGGATAGTCCACAAAAAAAGGTAAAATTATTGAAAGATGTTTATGAATCTTACATTTTTGCTTTGATGGCTGCAAAACCCATAAGTTATGAAGAAGCTCAAGGAAAAGTGGAATGAGAGAAATCCATGAAAGAAGAAATTGATTCTATTGAAAAGAATAAGGGGGATTTATATCTGTCACCCCCAAAGATCCATTATTTTCAGGCGCCAAAGTTCATTATTTTCATGCAGCACCCTTAAGTAACTTCAAAAGCGAGGTGCTACCTATAAATTCACCCAAAATGAGGGGTGCTGCCTGAAAATAATGAATTTTGGGGGTGCCGCCAGAAAATAATGGATTTTGGGGGTGCTGCCGGAAAATAATTGCTCTTTGGAAGTGACAGATGTAAATTTCCCAATGAATAATATTTAGGAGAGCTTCTACCATTAGGTAAGAATGTCATTAGAGTTGAATGGGTCTATACGGTAAAGATGAAGTATACTGAAATATGAGTCAAGACTAGTTCTTAAAAGATATGTACAACAATATGGGGTAGATTTCTTTGAAACATTCCCTCCAGTTGCTCAATTTGAGACTGTTAAGACTTGTTTTATCATTGGCAGCACAAATGAATTGGCATGTATTCCAATGTGATGTTAAATCAACCTTTTTAAATGAAATTTTGGAGAAGTCAATATCTAACAACCTCTAGGCCTTGTTATTGTTGGAAAAGAAGAAAAAGTATATAAATTAAAGAAGGCTTTTATATGGTCTCAAACAAGCTCCAAGAGCTTGGTAGAGTTGTCTCGAAATGTTTCTTCAAAAAAATGCCTTTCAAAGAAGCAACAGTGAACCTACTTTACATGTGAAGGTGCAAAGTAAAGATATTCTCTTGGTGTGTGTTTATGTTTATGATATTATATATGTTGGTTCTTCAAATAAGTTAATTAAGAGTTTAGGGACAGCATGCTAAATGAATTTGAAATCACTGATTTGGGATTTATGCATTATTTTCTTGGCCTACAAATTAAGAAGATGGTATCTTTGTATTACAAGAAAAATATGCATTGAATTTATTTGCAAAGTTCAATATGGTAAATTGCAAAGCTTGTTCAACTCCTATGAATTACTTAGAGAAGCTGATAGTGAATAATGGAACAAAAGTAGATGAGAAAATGTTCAGAAGCTTGGTTGGAGGGTTAATATATTTATGCCACATTCGTCCTGATATCATATTCTGTGAGTATGATTTCAAGGTTCTTGCAAAGCCCTTCACTTCATCATTTTGGTGCAGCAAAATGTATCTTGCGTTATGTTAAGGCAACTTTTCACTTATGGAATTTGGTATGAGAAAACTTTTGAAATTAAATTGCTTGGTTTTACTGATAATGGTTGGGTAGGATGTATAGATGATAGAAAAAGCACAAGTGGTATTGTCTTAAATGTTGGGTCATGAGTTATATCACGGTGTTCTAAAAAGCAGGCAACTACAGCATTATCATCATCTGAAGCTAAATATATTGCTTCGGCTTCAGTTTGTCAAGCAATTTGGATGTGAAGAATTCTAGAGGATCTAAAGTATACTCAATTACAAGCTACAACTATATTTTGTGATAACATGGAAGCCATCTTAATGACTAAAAATCTAGTGTTTCACGAAAGAATGAAGCACATTGAATTACATCACTATATTTGCAAAGTAGTTGTAGAAGGTCAAGTTTTTTTAAACATTGAGTGACCAATGATCAAGTTGCTGATAGTATTACTAAAGCACTGCCTTACTCAAAGTTCATCCAACTCAGATCAATGCTATGTATTACAGATTTTACATCAAGGACGAGTGTTGGAAGTTGATACAAAATTACAAGACAAGTCTATTAGTTACATATCTGAAATAGTCATATAATATTTAATGAGTAATGTTACACATCCTTAATAAATGACTTCAAACTTTGAATCAAACTAAAATTCCTATGAAGCAATAGTGTCACATAGGCAAAAGAATTATTTTTGTCTATGTGACACTATTACCACATAGGTGTAATATAAAAATCATAGTTGGAATCAAAGTTTGGGGTAACTTATGGGGGCTACAAAGCATTTCTCTTTAGGCAATATGTATAAAAATCTGTTTCTGTCAGAAAATATTATGGATCTGTTTTTGTCTTCCTGAAACTGTGTTTGGCTCTCTGTTTTCATTGTTCTCTGCAATCTTTAGTTTAAGAGGAGATTTGTTTGAGTTTGATTTCCAACATATAAACAGCTTCGTTCAAGCAAAAAGCTTTACAGCAGTCTAAGCACGCTCCAGTAATTCAATACCTACAACATCGAAGAATGGTGTGAAAGTCGCAAGTGCACGTACCATGAATCTTGCACTCTTACGGTGTGATGAAGAACGCAAAGCGACCGGCGAAGAGAACCCCCCACTCTTTGCATTACGTAGCTGCAAGCTTCAGCTCGATTCGGCCGTTAACACCCTACGAGCTCGTGCAGCTCCTGCTATGCGAGTATACAGCAAGAGGAGAACGACGACGGCTATCGAGCTAGGGCACTGGCGAGTGGCGATGTCGCCGCCTTACTTTCCCTAGACTCGAATATGAATTGACAGGTCAAACTCATCTACAACCCACATATTATATATATATATATATATATATATATATATATCATATAATTATGTATAGAAATATGTGAAGTAAAATATTATTTTTTATATTAAAATTTATATAAAATAATTTAAAATTTTTATTTATTATTATTATTATTATTTTAAATTAGTACTATTTTAGTCATGATTTTAGTCATTGCGCCAAACAGAACCTTCAGGGTGACAATTTTAATTCCTACTTCGAGGGAATATAGTAGAAAATAACGTCTTCAATTATGATTGATTATTATATTAAGAAATTTAAAATTTACTTTTCTTAAATAAATGAAAGATTTTACATAAAATTTACTTATTCATATAAACTACCACTATCTTGTATAACTGAGTTATAATATTTTTTAAATAGCTATATTAATTAAAATAAAAATAAATAGAGATGCTACTAAACTGTCTCTCACATGCTTTCATTTTTAAACCCTAATCACATAATAAAGAATAAAATAGTAGAAGCTAAGTAGCATAAAATATTATAAGCATAATATATATATATATATATATATATATATATATAAAAGACAACATCTTAAGCATTAAACTAAATCCTTGTCTAGTATAAGAGTATGAGACTAAATATCTTTTAATTAAAAAATTTATTTTATTTTATGTTTTATAAAAAATTATTTCATGTATAATACATATTGAATAAATTTTATTTCACATCATCCTTATAAAATAATGTATTTTTATATTATGATTTAAAACGTTAATTATGCAAGCAAATGTCACCAAGTAAATGGTATAAAAAAAATATAGTATTTAAATGTTTAAAATTATTTTTAAAAGTGATTATAACAAGCAAGTTAAGTTCCCTATCAACAAAAAAAAAATTGTGTAAGTTATGAGGGTAAGTTGCATCAAGCCCCTAATGTTGGAAAACTATTACAAATCAATTTTAATTTTTAAAAAATTCAATTTAAAGCTTTGAAATTATAAAAGAGTAGTCCTCTAATCTTAATTAAGATATTATTAATAATTTATTATTATATTATAAAATTATTCTTATTTTTTAGTATTTTGATTTTTTTAAAATTAATTTTAAATATTAATATTTATATTTCTTAATTTTAAAACTTTAAAGTAAAAATAAATAAAGAAATTAAATGTAATATCCCGTTATCTCAATGTAGAGGTATTATCTGCTTTGACTTTAGGAAAACTGTGTGCTTGAATACTTCCTAGGAGGTAACCCAAGCACGCTTAACTACGAAGTTTTTCATTATTAGCCTCATGATTTTTTCCCAAAAAGCACCTCTACTATTTTAGATCACGTTATTTACTTATACAGTTCAAGATTTCTCTCTTTTTTGATATGAGACGATTCATTTTTGTGCCCCTCTCACCACTCATTACTCGGCCAAGAAGCCTGCCAGGAGCCGCATATTGTCTCAGTAATTCCTTTTTCTTAGGACATCACCCGACGATTACTCCCACCCTTTTCGGCCACGAACGTTACATTAAATATAAGAATAAAAAAATATAATGATTAATAGAAGATGCAAAATTTTAAAAGAGGAGCTAATATTATACTATTTTTATGATCTTATCAACCAAAAATTGTAACAGTCTTATCCTTTTTTAACAACAAGACTAATTTAGTTATGCGAGAGACTAAAATTATTCATTATAAAATTTTTAAAATAGTATTAAATTAATTTTAATGATATTATACACAATTTTTAATATAAAAAATTTATTTTATTTCATATTTTATATTATTTTTAAAAAATAATTACCTACATGCCACACAATTTAGTTTTATTTATACCTTATCTATTCATTCTTAGTTAATTACGCTTTACACACACAAAATATTATAAAATTTTACATACACATTTTAACTTATTTCTATTATAATGAGTAATCATAATTTTTCAATAACCTAACTATAGTTAAATTACAAAAAATTTGAGCCATTCATCATATTATTTTAAGGATATTTAAATATATTTTGAATAAAAATCTTAAAACCTTAATGTTTAGGTGGCGGCAAAAGAAGGAGACATACGCGATATGAATTGATTTTAGGACAAATCAGCATTTTAGTGAGGTATTGAGGAAGAGAAAAATATGTACCATTAAGAATAAAATATAATTTTAAAGATTTACTAATAAAATATTTTTCAAATAGATTTTGATTAAGTTTTAACTCAAATGTGTGTATGTAAGATTTTGTAATGTTTTAAGTGTGCATAGCATAATTAACTAAGAATAGATGAGTAAGATATAAATAAAACTAAATTGTGTGGCATGTAGGTAATTATCTTTATTTTTAATATATTAATTAATTTTATTTTAAGGAAATACATAAATTTTATATCAAAGACTAAATTGGTCTTATTATAAAAAACAAAAAGGTCTCTCAAATATTAATATATAAAAAATTGTCACATAAGTCAAATTTAAATCTAATATTAACAAATTTACAAGGAAAAAATAGGCTTAAAATATAACCATTTTTTTCTAGAGATTTACATGCATACCCTTTAATTCATGTTGAATTACATATTAAACTCTTTATTTTTTAATTTTTTAATTTCACCCCCTAAATTATCTAAAAATAATATTTTATATATACATAATATTTTATATATGTTCATAATATTTTATATATACTTATTATTAGTAATAAGTATTTAAATAATTATAATTAACAAAAATTAAAGATTATGAGAAATGCTTAAATATATTATTGTTGGATGATTTAAAGGTAAAATTGTAAAATTTAAAAATAAGAAATTTAATATATAATTCAAAATAAATTAAGGGGTATGTATGTAAATGTTTTTTTTTTTTTAGGCTAAATGGTATCGAAGACGCTGTTCACCAGACTACCACTGCCAGAGCTCTGTATGAAAGCTTTCTAATTTATTTTCACTGGGAGAGTCCATCAAGCCCTAATTCCTCTATCCGCCCCCCTTTCCCGCTGATCTCCTCCGAAATAGGGCGGTGGCGCCGGCGCCGGCACCCTCTTCACGGGGCTCCACGGCATCGGCAACACCACCGAGCTGCCATCTACTTCCGTCGGCGACCCTTCTCTACTCTTCCCCTGCTGCAGCACCAGCACCGACGCCGTCGACCCAAAATCCGGCGAGGCCAGCAGATCCCCAATCGCCCCGAGCTCCGGGCACTCGCTCCACTCCGTCAATCCGACCGTCAATGGCGACGAATCCCCCTCTCCCCTCCCCACAACATACAGATCGTATTTCCCCTCCATCTCCCTCAGCACCGCCACCGTCTCCTCCGCGTTGCTGACCATCCTCTCCAGGAATTCCACCTCCCTCCCCGTCTCCGCCTGAAACTGCGCGACGCAGTCCTCGTCCTCTGGGGAACCGCCGGCGTCGCACGGCAGGAACCGCACGACAGTGAGCGCAACGCTCGGGTGGGTCGCCAGGCGAGTGACGAACGCGAGCGCCTCACGGTCGTCGGAGCCTCCGATGAAGAGGAGCGCCACTCTGTGGCGACTGCCGGCGAGGCCGCGGTCGACGAGGATGCCAACAGAGCAGGAGGCTCCGTCGAGGACGTTCTGGTTGAGGGAGCGGATGGCGGGGTGGGTGACGGCCATGGTGCCGTCGACGGTCTGGTGCTTGTGGAAGGGGAGGAGGACGAGGGCGCAGTGCTTGTCCTCGGCGACGGAGATGACGTCCTCGTGCATGGTGGAGAAGGGCGAGAAGGCGGTGATGCACTGAACGGAGACGCCTCCGGCGTGCTGCTCGTAGGTCTCGAAGGCGTGGGTAATGTGGTCGGATTCGGTTTGGTGGCGGCTGCGACCAGCGGCGGCTGCCCCAACGGCGGCGGCGCTAGTGTTGACGACGATGAGGGTGGAGGAGCGGCCGGCGAGCTCGACGAGGTAGAGGGAGAAGACGAAGAAGGGGGAGCGCTTGGTGGGGTGGGAGAGGTCGAGGAAGGAGATGAGGGAGTGGGCTTCCGTGGAGGCGTGGAGGCAGACCAGGATCCGGAGCTCGGAGTCGGGGTTCCACCACCGGATAGTTCGCCGCTTGTAGGGGACGAAGCGGCGGGATGGCTTGGCGATGACGTTGACCAACGGACTGACCAGCGCCGTGACGACCACCGATAGTACTACCAGGATTGCGAACGTTTGCTCGCGCAGGACCTGCGGCCGAGCCACAAAAGATGATTACGGAAAGCTGGTTAGTTTCTCTCATGTAAATGATTTATATAATATTTTTTATTTAAAAAATTTAAAAATTATTTTTATTTATATTTAATGAAATCTAAATAATATTATATAATATTAAAATAACATTAAACTAATCATTACCTTAAAAAAAGTTATGCTAAATCTGAAATTTGAAGATCTAGCAGAGAGGAGTTGTAAATTTTTAAAGAACAATGTTATGTAACTTTATAAAGTTGTTAAAAATTTCAAGATTTTTAAACAGTAATTTATAGCATTATTTAATATATTATGCACTAATCTAATAAATAAAATTATTATTTAGTAATTCTCAAATTTTTTATGATTAATTTGTTCAGTTGCTTGCATATCATTTTTTTATTTTTAAAATATGATTAAATTAGATTTAGGTTTTGAGTTTAAAGTATAATAATACAAATCTGAATTTTTTTTAAAAATTTTTTATTATTAATTTTTTTAAAATTATAATTATACTCTTTTCCCTCTCTTTATGCACTCACAGTGAGAGGGGAGTGTATAGTTTTAATTTTTAAAAAAAGTAATAATAAAAAATAAAAAAAATAGATATTAAAATATTAAAAATCAGAAATTCAATGTTAAAATTTTTAAAATATAAATCTCAATATTATTATATCTTAAATTAAAAAATTTGAGTGTAATTTACTCTTAAAATATTTTGCTTTTTAAAAAATACAAGAGTGAAATGCAAAAATATCTCTCTGGTTATATCTACTCAACTTGGATAAATGAGAAATCAATTTTAGTCGATCATATAACTTATAATAGATGTTTTTTATAATTCATATGATATCTACAACTAATATATTTTTTCTCTTATTTGAGTCGTTGACTCGCTGACTACTCGAATGCGAGTATTTTCAAATTTTATGTAGAGAATACTGCAATATTCCTTAAAAAAGATGTTCTAAAGATTGTGGGATTGGTTGAAACCAAAGTTTTTAAATGTTATATGTTTTAATAAAAAGGAGTGAGGTGTTCTTATAAGTTATGGTAAAATTAAAACTTAATTTAGTGTGGCTAGACTAGACAGACATGTAAGTTTGACTAGATGAAAATAAATGTAAGCTGTGGACATTACATGACTTAAACATTAAAGCTTAAAATATTATAAGCGGTATCGTGCACATGACTTACAAAATAGCAAGTCGTGGGCACCACATGATTTAGATCTTGAAGCTTAAAAGAAAAGTTGTATTATCGATGCATATAACTATTCAATTATGCATGCTAAGGGCTTGTTTTGTTTGAGGATAAATTTGGGTAAGAAAAGAGAAAATATTTAATTCTATGGAGTTGATGGGAAAGAAAATTTATTAGGTTCAGACGCCTAGTCATGTGTGGCGTCTGTTCGCCAATAATCGAGAGTCATGCTGATACGTGGGCCTCACTCTGCACATAACGCCGTAAGCGGGGTTATGTTACTGAGCAGTCGAACAGATCATTTGGTCAGCCAACTGGACAATTTGTTAGTCGATCAGACTATTCATTCACTCTGTCTAGGTGGTTTGTTTGGCTATTAATCAAGTGAATGTTTATCTTAAAAAAAGTAGGTATAGTTTAAAATCAGGTAAGTATTCGGTAAGTATCACATGCAATCATATTTTTTGAAATTGAT
Organism: Apostasia shenzhenica; assembly: GCA_002786265.1. Lineage (NCBI taxonomy): Eukaryota > Viridiplantae > Streptophyta > Magnoliopsida > Asparagales > Orchidaceae > Apostasia > Apostasia shenzhenica. The sequence goes on along the minus strand of KZ452014.1, from coordinate 1,657,035 downwards.
ACCTATCTAATTTCAGGCAACGCCTACTTTTTTGAACAAATACCTACCTAATAACTACTTGTCTGATGGTTGAACGAACAGTTTGGTCAGAGTGAATGAACGGTCCAGTCTGCTGCTGACAAGGTACTGGACAGTATAAACAGTCCGGATGCTCCGTTTAGCCTCTCAGCAATTTAATATTATTTACGGTGTTAAACATAACGCCGGACTCACTCATATGTGTAACTCTCTGCTATCAATAGATGGGCGGTCGAACCTAATATTTTTTTTTCGTAAAATGACACTACAAAAGAAAATGAAAACTGCATACAGTAAATACGTACTTTTTTATCCCATCCGATGTTGAGGATGATCAGCTCGACGAGCCCCTTGGTATTCATGAGAAGCCCAAGCGAAATCCCATCGTGCAGCGGCAGATCCATGTAAAACGCTGCCGCCACACCGCCGGCGACCTTCGTCGCCGCCGCTGCCGTCACGACGAGTAGAAGAATCCCGGCGGCGCCGTAATCTACTATGTTCTGGAGGTTCGTCCGGAACCCGCTGATGGCGAAGAACAGCGGCAGCAGCAGACCCTCAATGAAGTCGCCGATCTTCTCGATCAGCAGCTCCCCCAGCGGCCCGTTCGGCACTGCCAGCCCGTACACGAAGGCGCCGAAGATGGCATGCGTTCCGATCACATCCGCCATTAACGCCGCCACCATCGCCCCGACCAGCATCACGCAGACGTAGAGCTCCGCCACCTCCTCCCCCTCCGGCGTCCGCTTCATCACCCACCTAGACGCCGGCCGCACCACCGCGAAGACAAACACGCTGAAAACCCCGCCGGACATGACCGCCCAGAATGCGGAGGCCGCGTTTCCTCTGCTCTGCGACAGGGCGATGGAGTATACGAGGAGAACCCACGCGACACCGTCGGTGATCATCGAAGACGACAGCGCCAGCCGGCCGACGTCCGAGGCGACGAGCTTGAGCTCGCCGAGAATGCGAGCGAGTACAGAGAAGGCGGTGACGGAGAACACGCAGCAGAGGAAGGTGACGAAAGAGCCGCGGTCTGTCCCTGCTTGTAGCCGCCCGTGAAGGGTGATTCCGGCGATGGTTCCGATGATGGCCGGGCCGATGAGGCAGGCCGCTGTGACTAGGACCGATCGCCGGCCGACACGGCGGACTACGTCTATTTCGATCTCGATGCCGACGATGAAGATGAAGAAGACGAGGCCGAGGTAGGACATGGATTCGAGGACGACAAGGCTGCGGTAGGGGAAGACGGTCGTCGCGAAGTTGGGAATCCGACCCATTACTGTGGGCCCCAGGATGAAGCCTCCCTGAAACCGAAAAGCATTTCTTTTCTTATTAAAAAAATAAAACTATTCATGATAATTAAATAATCTACAAGCTTATGATTTTAGATTTGTTACTATAAAAATTTTAGAGGTTTTTACTTATTATATGAAATTATTCATTTCATCATTAATTCGTAAATATTACCACTATCACATCATATTCATTTAAATTTTATGTATTTCACATATTTCATATATTTCATATACTTTATAATATTATACTTAAATTAAAATGCATAAATTCATTAATATTTAAATTCTAATATATATTTTTATTTTTTACTGTAAACACATTAATTTTTTTACTTCAATTAAAAATTATAGTTATGTGGATTTAAATTCGACACTCTAATTGGAAATTTTAAATAGGATAAATAAATTAAAATACATAAATTCATAAATATTTAAATTGTTATTTATATAAATTAATTTATTTATAGTATTTAATTAATATATTAATAATATAGTTAAGATCAAGGCTAATTTAGAAATGTGAAGTTTATCATCAAAGAATATGACGTGAAATATGTGAAATACGTAAAATTTAAATGAATATGATGTGATAGTGGTAATATTTATGAATTGATGGTGAAATGTGTAATTTCGTGTAAATTTCATGTCTTGTATGTAAAAATCCCAAAATTTTAAAATGTTCTCTCATTCAACTGAGATCAGCTTGATTCAAGCATGTTGGCTATACATTCTATAATTTTTTGATTCGAATTTTTTTTTAATTCAATCTAAGTTGACATATATAGGAACATAGTAAACGTGGTCAAGATCATCAGATGAATTTCTCATAGTAAAAAATAATAATATTATTATTCAATAAACTAGTTTAATTTATTTTGCCCAAATTGATAGATTACTTTTTCTTTTTTGATTTTATTTCTAGTTGCCAAAAGATAGATGTCTAAAATTTAAAATATTTAAATGAACAAACACAATTGTGTAAGGTTTGTTTTTCTCAAAAATCAAAACTTAATTTTAATTAGTAAGTTAAATCTAGCTTGGATCGAGACGGTATCAAACTCTCCCATCATGAATCGGATTGAGAATAAATTGAAAATCTTAAATTAAATTTAAAAATCATGTTGAATTGGCTCCAAATTAAATCATTATTAATTCTAATGATATCAGAGCAAAAGTTTTCAAACTTAAACATGATTTTACCTATACTACAAGGTTTAAAAAAAGTTTTTTGCTGAACCGAAAATTTAAGCATTCAGATCTCGTTTAGTTCGAGATTTTTTTTAATAAGATAAAAAAATAAATTTATTTTTTGAATTTAACGTCAAAGAATTTTTTTAATATTAAAAAGCACATAAAAATGTGAAATAAAATTAATTTAAATATTTATATTTATATTAAATGTGTAATGAAATTAATTTTTGCGGTTGAAATTTATGATAGCCAAAATCAGTGCCAGAAAATCATGAAAGAAGAAATGGGTGACCGGCGGTGGAGCTTACGAGGATCTCGGAGATGTATCGAGGCTGCCGGAGAGGCCGGAGGATGGCGGCGGTGATGCGATTGGTGAGGAGGATGATCATGACCTGGAAGATGAACAGGGGGAAGGTGTAGTCGAGGAGGTTGTCGTCCTGAAAGATTCCGTTCACTGAGACCATGGTGGAAGCGTAGCAGACGAGAGGGGTGCTCGACGCGTTTCCTTCCCGTCCCCTTTCGAACAGCTGAACCGCATATTCCATTGCCAACGACGTACGCTCAGCTGCCGCCTGCCGGAGGAAGAGGAAGAGGAAGAGGAAGAAGAAGAGGAAGAGGCCGAAGAGGAAGAGGAAGAGGAGGAAGAAGAAGATGATGGTGGTGGTGGTGGTGGTGATTTTTTGGGAGGGTGAGGAGGAGGATGAGAGGAAGGGAATGGCGGAGAGGGAGTGTAGTTTGAGTCTGAACAGGTGGGATTTGCTCCTTCATTTTCTCCGGCTGATTGGGAGAACGAAGGTCTGAGCTTGAGGATCCAGGATTCATTTATTGCTAATTTGCTTGATATTATTTATAAATTTAAAAAGAGCAATAATTTATTTTTGAAAATGGAGATTTAATAAATTAATTATGAAAAAAATGTATATTTATTACATCAAAATCTTAATAAATTATAATTTTTATATAATATATTTTCAAAAAATATGAATTAAATTACTAATACATTATCCTATTACGTATATTTCATAAGTTTAGCTAGATAAATAGAGTTTGAAATTAATTTTATATACGACTAATTTACAAAAATTAAATTTAGGGTTAAAATTTAGGGTTTAATTTTTAATATTAAAAGTAATTTAGGATATAGAATTTAGGCCCCGTTTATTTTGAAGTTAAAAATTAACCTGATTTAATTTTAAACTGACATATCGCGTCACACATAAATTTTAATATTAAAAATTAATTTTATTTCACATCTTATACATATTACTAAAATAATAACTAACTTATATCACATTCATCACATATCCCAATATAATAATTAACTTTATATCACATCTCTCACATATCCAACATAATAATTAATTTTATTTCACATCATTCACAATCTTTAATAAAAAAATATCTCTATCTAAATTTAATTTTAATCTAGTTAAATTTAATCTTACAACCAAACAGACTCTTAATGTTTTAAATTATAGGTTATAATTTATATTTATTTAGCAGGTTAAAATTAACCTGATTTAATTTTAAACAAGCATATCATATCAAATAGGTAATTTATTTTACATCCTACATATAAATTAAAATAATAACTAACTTATATCACTTCCCTAACATATTTTAATATAATAACTAATTTTATTTCATATTATTCATAATTTTTAATAAAAAAATATTTCTATTTAAGTTTAATTTTAACCTACTTAAAAATTAAACCTGCCAAACAAATAAACCTAGGAGCTGGGATTCAGAATTTAAAGTCAATTTTATTCAAAATAATATAAATTTTTAGTATTTATATATTTTATTTTTGATAATAAAATATATAATTTTTTAAAATTAAAATGTTATATGAATTAATGTTTCTTTTTGAAATCGTCAAAAATAACATTTGTTCAACAAATCGACCAGAAATATTAAATTTGTTTTAAACTGAGCCATACAATTTTTTTAAGGTCAAAATTTCAAAGCAAATATATTTCATAATAAATACATGAATCTAGAAACCTTTGATTTGAGTCTTATTTTGATTTAGAGGGACTGATTTCTTTTTTCGTGCAAATAAAAATTAATTTGAAGTAATTTTTTATTTAATACAAATTTTAGCTAAAAAAATTAATTTTATTTTACAACCAACATAAATACAAATATTACAATTAAAAGTATTTTACATTCTACGTATTTTTTAATATTAAAATAATTTATTTTCATTAAATTTAAAAGATAAAATAATTTTTTATTTATTAAAAAAAACTCAAATTAAATGAGGTAAAAAATATATTTCGTGACCAAATTTTCTTATTACAATTACTCATCTATAATTAGTAGTATTCCCGTTAGTGGTCTTAATTCATCAAAAAATTTTTTTTTTTCTTTTTATCGGACTTGGTTCAATTGATGTGCGGTTTTTAAACCAAAAAAAATCAAACTAAAATTAAAACAGGTCTACATAGCTGGTCCCTCATATTATAAATAATATTTAATATTAAAATTTAATTATATATTATATTATATATTTTTTTAAATAAAAATTAATCTTATATTAATTTTATGTGCATATTAATAAAAATTAATTTTTTCAAAAATAAATTTATGTTTAAAGATTGACTTTTTTTATTCAAATACAATAATTTTTTATATTTAAATATAAAAATAATTTTTATATAAACTCTAAATTTTTTATTCAAATATAAAATTATATTCAAATAAATTCATAATTCAAATTATATTTAAGCATAATGTATATAATACAGTTTTTTTAATAGTATAAATGCACTACAGCATGATACTTCTAAAGTCAAAATGTATTTAAATACAATTTCTTTTTTTTATAAGTATTTGAATAAACTTTTATAATAGGGTCATTTTTGTAACGTTTAAATTACTTATTTTTATGAGACATGCTATCATGCTTAATACATAATTTTTTTTTTAAAGAAATTTGTGACATCGATAATTCTTTAGGGAAGATGAAATAATGACATCAAATCGCTAGTGTTTGTAAAAACGGAGAAGTTTGAGGTGATTGCGTTGAGGAGAAATTTGATGTAGGGCTTTTCGCAGGAGGACTAAAAAAAATGGTCCTACGTGAGAGCACCAATTTAGTGTTGCGCAAAATTAGCAAACTAACATCAGACATGTACCCAAAAAACGTGATTGGATAATTAGAAAAATATAGTAGAGATAGTTAATTGTACATGAATAAATCTAATACTATGGGTCTATGATATTTATCTTTTAATAATGGCAATGAAATAATAGAATGCATAATTTATTATTTTAAATATTTGCTACTATTGTTAGTAAACACTATTATCTTTTTGAATTAAAAAAAAATAGTGGTTTGTCAGTTCAACTGGTTTGATGATCGCTCTGATCATAAATAGGAAAGTAAACCTACTTTTAATTTGTTTTAGTTTTATAACATTGGTTAAACAGGATTCATCATTATAGCATTGTGTTTCTTTCGAACTTATTTAAGGCAGGAGTTCTGGGAGATCGAAATAGGCAGATGAAGAAAGGAAAAGAAGTTACCTGATTCTAATGGCCAAAGTTAGGGTTTGATCAACGCTATAGTGCACGACTGGAGTCAAAGAACATTGACGACGGCGTGGTGGGGATTATGAGGAAGAAGGGATTGGATGGTGGCGGGATAGGAGGGATGCCGAACAATAGAGATTACGATTGAAAACCTTTGTATATAGTTGAATTGTTTTAATCTAATTAAAAATTAAATTTATTTGGCCACGGTTCATCCTAAAAAATTAGAGTAAATTATTTATAAGTCCCCTTTGTTGGGCATTGTCCTCAAGTTATCGCAAACCCCTCTTAAAATCAATCCACTAATTTCTTATTTTGGGAAAGCTTTTCAGCAGATGAAGCCGAACTATTAGAAGCTTTCATAGCCTCTAATATGTTTTATAATCTAATCAAAATGCTAGAGGCTTATATGGTTTCAACATCCTTTAATAGTTTGGCTTCCGTAATCTCAATACCATTAAAACTCTCAACAGCCTCGAATTATTCAGCTTCCACAGCCTTTAAACAATTAGGCATTCTCAGCCACTAAAACGTTAGGTTGACAGTCTCAACACTATTAGGCTTTCATAGTGTTTGCACTGGAGGCCCAAGTGCAATATAACTGTTTATGTGGCAGCAACTTAACTACTTAGATCATTACCAAGCCAAGCTAGTCGTCCCACGGTGAGAGCTTCTACTTTATGTTTATCTATATTTAATTTTTAAATTAATTAAGTAAATTTTTTGATTTAAAATATACGAATAAGTCCTTCTACCTTTATAAAAAAATTTAATAAAAGACTTTTTTTAAACTAATAAATTTATTTTATTAATTTAATAATTAACTTAATATTTTAGATAAAAAATAAAATCTAAATTAATTTATTAATTAAAAATATTTTTATTAAATATTTTAATTAATACTAAATAATATATTTACACTTTATTTAAATTTTAAAAATTTATTTAATTAGAAAAATCTTATAGCTGTTAACTCCATAAGAAACTGGTCTACGTCAGAACACTTTTCTTACGTAGACTTTACTTTGCCCTTCCCTTAAATCTTCGTCTTCATCTTCTTCATCATTCATTCGACTTCGCTGCTTCTTCCGTCTGCTTCGTCCTGCCCTGCAACGTATCGGAGATGCTTAAGAAACTGGTATTCAAACAGAGGCAGAAGGGCCCTTCGGCCGTCTCTACCTTGGAACGGCTATACGAGGTTAATCCTTTCTTCTAGCTTTCTTTATTTTGTCGTCTATGTATTCCAAATCATTCGTCACCTTCCTTCTACTTTGATTCTCTCCTCCTTCGTCGCTGAATGATTTGTCCCGATCTCTGGCAGAATATGCTTGGTTTTAGTGTCGTCGGGTGCCCTCTGTTTTTGAATCACTATTGTATTCATGAGTCGATCGGCTGCCCTCTATTTTATAATCACTATTGGATGCTTTAGTGCATGAGTAGTGTATCTCTTGGCTGTATTAGAACTAATGGTAACTGACCGAACCCACCTTTGGATTGGTCGGTGCTATGTTTACAATCTTGGATGATGTTGTTGTTTTAAATTTTTAGGGTTTTCGGTGGTAGATCTATGGAAACAAGCCATATTACTTGACACGCACACACAAAAATGGCAAGATTTTTATAGAAAACCCAGATCTAATAGTTATGCTAGACCTAGATTAAGTCAAAGGATGGATCTGAGTTGGTAACATTAAATTCTTTGAGCCTGTTGACGTAAAAGATCATCAAACAAATCGAATGGTGTAATGAATATGAAAGTGATTTCAAAGAAAACTTGAAAATAGGGAAACTGGGTTTTTATGTGGAAACGAGGTAAATCGTTCCGAAAAAACCACGAGTCCACGACGCAGTCCTGATGGTTACGAAGATCCACAACGAAAGGAACTATGTAAAGAGAGTACAAACTTAGGTGGAAAATTTACATAGGAGACAAGCTTTGAGTCGAATTGCCCTCGTTGAAGTTCCACTGGCAAGGTGGTCATTGGTAGCGGGGTTGGAGTGTAGAGAGGAAGATTTTGATTGTTTCCTGTCCGGAAGCATTTGCTTTCCATTTCATCCTCTATTTATAAGCCATAAGTTCCATGATGTCTTTTGACAAGTGCTTCCCCATGCTTGTATAAAAAGAATAATATTTGGCAAAGTCTCTTAGGCTATCTAGCTAGATCTAGTGGCATGCATGATTTTTTTATTGATATTTGGTTGGTCTTTCATAGATATGATACTTAACTAGCTGGCCCTTTGGTTGAGCTTCCCAACAGGCCCGATTCACGTTGTAGAAGCTTGTTCGACTATGGCATGTTCGACTCTATTTTCCCATTCCTGTTTTTTTCCAAGGGCTGTTCATTTGCAACTTTTGACTTCTTGCCTTGTCTATTGCCATATAATCTCTCCACTCGTACCGCTGAGATTTGTGCTTGAATTTTGGCACAATAAAGCCTAAATTTTTTGCATGTTTCATTAACTTTTTTAGGCCAAGCTGGAACTATTTTTTTTAACAGACCAAGTGATGCACTGAAAAGGCTATATGACCACTTTCCATGTAGGATACATGATGTGTCAGAAGAAAATCTTGAATTTGTTATTATGTACTCAAGCTTTGTCTTTCCTATTTTGTAGGTTATATTGCAAATGCGTGTCATGTGTTTGCAGATAGCATGTCTTTTATTTCCTGATAGATTATCATCAGTGTAATTATTTTGAATTTAGTCTCCAAATTCTCTCTTCTCTTTTGGATGTTGACTCATGTGCTTCTTCGTCTGTAATGTATTGTAATTTTTGCTCTGGCAACGCATTGATCACTTAAAGGTTTAATCCCTGGAATTAATTGTATATTTTGGTGTTCCTACTTCAAATTTTATGTTTATATTTCATAAGATAATGAATTTTCATCTTGCTCCCTTTTAAACGAGCCATGGATAAAAATGCCACATTTCTTTCACACCAAGTACAATTGCTCAATAAAAAGTATATGTTAGATTTTATAAAAACTCCAATATAAAAAGTTAATTTTATGTTTTATTCTATACAAATTTCAGTTTAACTATTAATTTTATTTCATATCTTACACAAACCTCAAAATAAACTCTAATTTTATTTCTCATCTTGCATGAGTTTCATGATTTGACTAAAAAGCCATCAAAACAGTTACCAACCAAGCCAGGTGATGTAGCAAGATAAATGAGATGACCTTTTTTTAGTAAATTTTAAAATTTTAGATTTTAACATAAAATAATAATACTAATAATAATAAAATAGACCTCTAAGACAACTATGGTCATGCAATATGAAATGAGTGAGGAGACTAAACTAGTAAACTTTAACTAACTAATTTGCAATTTCATATAAGATTTCATAGCATATTCTCGGGATTTAGCAATGCTCTGATTAAATCCAGAGAACTTTTGCATTTAAAATCAAAACCATCAAGTCCAGAGGTATGAAAGCTAGCAGGAAATGCAAACTTGGCAGTTAAACATGGAGTTCATTCAATGGAATAAAATGAAAGCTGTAATTCTCAGAACGCATGCAGAATTCAGCTCGGATTCACTAATTACCTAATAGTTCAGTAAACAATAAAATGATTCTGAAATTTGAACAGCAAATTTCAACTCACCAGAAACCTAGGATGACGCAATAGATGGGCAAGATAGAACAAGACGGAATACAAAATATCTGGAAGGCAATTTAGAGTTTTCACATCCAAAAGAACACAAAGAGTTCTAATAAAACAGAGAGAAACTAAAACCAAAATCGAGGTGAACCTCAAATCTCTTGAGTAGCAGCCACAGCCCCTTGTTGTCGCTCCCAAATCTGAGACAAGCTGAATTTGGCAAAACCTGCATGGAATCAGGGCCGAATACGACATAGTTGGGATGAATTGACATAACTTGTGTCGTATTCGAAGAACTCTAAGGGAAACAACTTTTTCTCTCTAAATTCAGTGTGGAATTAACTCTTAATCATTTGTTGTGCCCTCTCTTCACCTAGCAGATTTATAGGAAAAGAAGAAGAACTAGAAAAGGGCTGGGCGAAAGACAACTACAAGTGGCGTGGCATCATGCACTCGGTTGCAGCTGAAGTGGCGTAGGTTATGCGCTATCATTGCGTTGAACGTGGCCACGTGGCATAGCTGTGCGTTTGACGACACCGAGAGGCGGGTCCGGTGGGGCAGGTGAAGGAACCAGAGGACAGTTGATCCAATTAGGGATTTGGAAAGATAGATTGTTGCCTTCTTCATAAGTAAGTCCAAACAGATTTAATCTTATTTCAATTTGATTCAAATTGAACCCAACTTAATCCAAATTGAATCAAACCGACTTAAATTGACCCAAACATCTTTACAAGATTTGAAGTGGGCATTCCCACCAATATGAAAGCTCTTACTAACTCAAATAAAATAAAATACATATAACTCAAGTAAAATAAAAAATAAAAAAAACACATGATAAGTCTATCTTCGCTTATGTACAAAGATCATGTTGATGCTTCTGGCTCCTGCATCACTAGGCCTTAGGCTTAAGCAGAAGATTAGGGTTTGATGGTTAAGCTAAGATAGTCATAAGTCTTTGGAAGGTGTGTCTTCAATTGCCCATTGTTTACTTAAGACACCTTTTTACACATGTCCTTTTTGTCCCAAGGCTAGGAAGCATGCATCATTTGGTAGTTTGATTGATACAAACTTTGCTAACAAATCTGAGGCTAGTTTAATATTTTGGCATTATTGCATTTATTTTGTTGTTTAAGGTTCCGTTTGGTTGTTAGACAAAAAAAACATTTGCTTTAGCCACCCTCTTATCGCATCTAAACTAATTCTTAGCATCCATAAAAAAAAACTAATTCTCAATAATATAAAATATTTTATTTCATATCTTACCCAAGTTTTAATATAAATAATTAATTAATTTTCACATCATATATATACTTTAATATAACCACCAATTTTATTTTACATTTTATACAAATTTCAATATAACAAATTAACTTTATTTCACATACAACACACTTACAATACATGACAAATTTGTTTTTATACCCCTAGACACTGGAAATGTTGGAAAAGAAAGAGCATGTTCTGCAAAAGAAAATCAATGCAGAGGTTGAAAAGGCTAAAGATTACACCAAGCTTAAAAATAAGAAAGGTATGGACCTACAAACATTTATTAAAATATTGTGCTATTAAATTTTGTTTGCATGGGTCTTTATGGTCCAACATTTCTTAATGTGCAATTTTGATGCAGCTAATAAGTTTGACTTTCTTATCCTTATGTGTAACATTTTCTAAGATATTCTTTATCTAAGGGTCTGTTTGTTTGTAAGGTTAAAATTAAACTTGGATAAAGATATTTTTTTATTGAAAGTTGTGAATGATGTGAAGTAAAGTTAGTTATTATGTTGAGGTGTGTGAGGGATGTGATATAAAGTTAGTTATTATGTTGGGATATGTGAGGGATGTGATATAAGTTAGTTATTATTTTAATAATGTGTGTAAGATGTGAAATAAAGTTAATTTTTAATATTAAATTTTATGTATGATGTGATATGCCTGGTTAAAATTAAACCAGGTTAATTTTAAAAGGGCAAACAAACGGGGAAAGATGACTTTTAGATACCCTTCTCCGTTTCGACTACTCGACTTTTACTATAGTACTGCTTCCATATGTAGCCCCATATTTAGTATTTATATACATGCATACATGTATATATGTATATACATGTATGTATGTATGTTGGTATATCAGTTTGTCTTTTTTCGACTAATCCTGAGGCCTTTCTGATGCTTGTCAATATCTATATAAGATGCATTTCAAATGGGATAAATAATATAATTAAACTAGCACTGGCTAATAATGAATGCAAACAAAAGTGGCCGACATACAAATTATTAGGATCTTAGTACTCAGTTGTTAAGATGGTGGTTCATCCTTTAGTTCAGGATTGGTATAATACTTGACTGTAATTGTTGTTTAAAAAACAAAGCTCTTTTAACCTCAATTGCCTCAATTTTTACTATTTATCATTAAAAATTTATTTAAGGCAGATCTTATGTTCTTACAGCCGCAATTCAATGCCTGAAGAAGAAGAAGTTATACGAAGCACAAATAGAGCAGATAGGGAACTTCCAGTTACGAGTTCATGATCAGGTACAAGGAATTATGTGCTGCAAGTTGTATTTCCACTAGTGACACAGGATGATAATGTCTGATAATTTTATTTTATTTTCGTCATGGTGTAGATGATTTTGGTCGAAGGCGCAAAGTCAACGATAGACACCATTGATGCAATGAAAACAGGATCAGCTGTGGCGAAGTCCTTGCAGAAGAAATTGTGTGCTTTTACTGTCAAAACCATCCTTGATTTTTTTACTTGCTATACTAAGAATCAGTATTATGAAGAATTTAATTGAACAACTTGAATGGGTGTTTCTGGTGTCCGCAGAAACCTATCATCTATGATCTATAGAACCTATGATTCTGAGTAATATGGTATATGAAGCAGTAACTAAGTTCTAGACATTTGTGAGAACTATTAAGATTATTATGTATCAACAACGTTCTTGGTAGGTTAATAAGGGGTCCAATGCATTCATCCACCCAAAAAGTCGAACTTTTATTTGCTAATTGTTGACGAAATATTATGTCTTCCACATATCTTAGACCTCAAAAATTTCTGACCACATGAATCCAGGATTCTGAAGTACTAACAGTGGTATGCCTTCAAGGATCATTTTTTTTAAAGTAAAAAAAAATAATGATGTGATATTATACTATGAATTTTCTTTCCCAATTTGCTTCATAGTTTGATACTTTTCATTGGGAAGTGTCCTCAATATCTCTGTCCCAAATATTTGATGCCTGTTTTGTAAATTCTTTTGTATCAATCTTTCTTCTTTCTTATTTGGTATCGCATGCAGAGTCATCTTGTGCCTTTTCTTTTGTAGACCAGCTTTCTACATTGCTTTGGGGCTCTCTCTTATCTGCTTTTAATCCTGTTCCTTTTACCAGAATATTTATTCTTTTATCTTAATGTTGCATTTGAGTACATTACTATACATTCCTAATAATTGATGAATGACCAATCTTAGTTTATAATCTTGAATTCTTAGTCTACTGGATTATTTAGTAGGTTAAATTAATCCATTGGATAACTTAAAAATATAATTGATCAATTTATTAGTCAGTTATTAAGACTGTATAGCATTTTTTTCTCAGTATTTACCCAAATGATCCAATAAGTTTCCTTTTAAATCCAAATCCATGGCTAAGTATTCAGCATGTCCTCTTGTCTTATTTCTTAACAATCTCATGAACTTCTTTTGTTGCCCACTGCAGGAGTGTTGATGAAATTGATAAAGCAATGCAGCAAGTAGATGAACAGTCAGAAAACATGAAGCAGATACAGGAGGCTCTGGCAGCTCCTGTGGGCTCTGCAGCTGACTTTGATGAGGTTCATTTTTCATCAGCATTTTCTAATTTTCCATTAATCAAGATAAACACAAAATGAATATGTTTCTTTCAGCTTTGAAGATCAAACTTCTGATCATTGGAAAAAAAGTTCAAGTTTAATTTTGTTTAAATTCAAATTCAGATTTTTGTGAAGAACGTCAATTTTTTTTCTTCTCAAATTTCACTGAAACTCTCTAAAGGAATTCCCAAGGACAACTATTGGTTTATTTGTATCGTGAGCCTCTTGCATCTTCTTCCACAGGATGAGCTTGAAGCAGAGCTAGAAGATCTCGAGGAAGACGAGCTCAAACATGAGCTCCTGCAGCCACCACCATCTGTAATCCCGGTGCCTGTTTCCGATCATTCCAAGAGAAGAAACCAGCAAACCTCCATTGACGTTGATGAGCTTTCTGTTCAAGCAGAAATGGCGATGTAGGTAGATCTATTCAACTCTGCTGGATGCTTCCCCTAACATTATACTGAAAGTTTGTTGTATATAAATGAGAATTGTGATGTTACAGAGATTCTAAACGTGCATTTATGGACTTTTATGAGCCAATTTTGTTGCAACTCAGCTAGATTTGACACGACACATTAAAGATAATTCAAAAATGATATTCCATGTCAAACACTTCTATGGATTAGGCAGTGAAGCCCATCTTCTACACCTAGAGGTTCTCTTTACTCGAGGAATCAATCAATCAATCCGTGGAGCGGGTTGCTGGATAGCGTGACGCCGCCCCTGGCTGCGTCGTGTTGCCGCGCGGCGCGCCATGGCTGCTGTGCGCGCAGTCACCGTACGGCGCAGCGCGGCCGCCGGCGGTGTCGTTCGGTCGCGCGAGGTCGCCGACAGGATCGTGCGGCCGCGCGAGGCGGCGCGGTGACGGCGCGGCTGTCGGATCTGGTGGAGAGAGGGAGGGTAATGGTATAATAGTAATTTTATATATTTTTTAATAATAAAAAAATAGAAAAAGAATTCAGATGATAATTTTTGAAAATCTAGGGACTTGGATGATGATTTTAAAAATGTGGATCTGTGTGATAATAATCTTTAATTTAAATATGATAATAAATATTTTTCTAAGCCCTATTTTTTTCTTTGTTGCATTTAGGAACCCTACTCGAATACGAGCATCGGTTCTAGTATCAACAATTATGTACATAAGCTATAATACTTATGTATAATTATCCACATGCATTTCTTAACATCAAATTTAAATTAATTGCGATTATGATTTTAATAAATTTTCCATATTCATATATAAGATATTCATTAAAAGCTGTGACAAATAATATATTTTATGCCCAGGATGGAGCTGCCTGATAAATGGAACCTCCATCCATTTTGCTTTTGGAAGATTTACATACATTTTTCATTTTTTTAAGAGGAGTTTTACATATATAATACCTAATTTTTCTTTAATAACATTTTAAGCTCCATATTTTTTTATTTTTCGGTTTAACCCTATAAATTTCTAAAAATAACATATTTTAGTTTTTTTTTTTAAATTTTTGAAGGACATTTTGCTAATTATGATTGTTAAAAGTTTATTACCAAGAATAATCTTCTAAATATATTTGCAAGTGCTGCGTACTAATTTTATTTTACATCTAATATAAATACGAATATTAAAATTTAAAATTTTTTATCAAAAAAAAAATCGAACCAAATTAGGCTCATTTTTTAATGCTTCGAGGAGTTATATTATAATATAAAAGTACAAGTGATTTAATATATAATCTAAGGTGAATTAAAAGATATATATATATATATATATATATAATCTTTTAATAAAAGATATATATAAATTTATGTTGAGCAATAATTAACCCAGGCTATATTCAAATATAAAATTAAGATTTAAATCATCAGCCAAACTGAAACTCAACTTTGTTAATCAAAAAATGCATGCTTAAATCTTACCCTAGAAGGCACATGTGGCAGTTTGTTAAGTCAAAAGAGTGACCATGAACTACAACGAGTATGACATAAGAAAAATCGATAACTTATATATGCCAGAATGCCAAGTTATGAGGGAGAACAAAGATTTATGTCGGTACAAAATGTTACAAGAATTCGCACAGCTCGATCGAAGGACCGACTCTAGGCATTTAATCTCGATAGTTATAATCATGAGCTTTTTCGCCACCCTCTCACACTTATCATTACTAATATTGATGATCCACCTCCTATTACTAACGTGAAGGTGTTATCTAAAGAAAAATTATTGCGTATAGTAGCAGAGCCGAGACCTCTGATCAGGAGGATCAAATAAATTATTTACAATAACAATAATAATCAAAATTTTATCCCACTAAATATTATAAAATTTAAAATAATTTGAATTACAAAAATACTAAAAAATTTAAAATTCTTATTAACATAAATAATTTTACATGGACTTCAAATATATCCAAATTGTGATAATTAATTGATATTTTTTTTTCATCACTATTTCTTTTTTAATATTTCATCTTTTAAAATATTATTTTTAAAGTATTAATATTAGAATTTAAATTATATTTCATTTAGAATGAAATATTTTGATTAAAGAGCACGCCCTGCTATATATTTTGAATAATTAACTAATAAATTAATCAAAATTTAAATATTTAATGTACAATATTATTTAATAAATTAAGTATTAATATAGTAAATAATTTAGTGAATTAAAGCTCTAAATTATGATTAGCTAATTGATTATTTTTGGTGTTCATAATGGTTTTTTTGATTCAAATATTAAAGACCTAAAAAAATATTTTTAGTTGAAGTTTTCTTTAGTATGAAGTTCATTTATATAATTTATATGATGTATAATTTACGTAAAATATATGAAAAATAAAATTATAGATTATTTAAATATTTCTTTTAAAAGTTCAATTATGTAAATATTTTTTTCGATTTGAATGATGTCAATATTTAGAATATTTGAAAAATCTTAAATAATACTTATTTTGGCAATTCATCAAACTCAGGGGCTGTAGCTACATCCCATACTGCCCAGCTGGATTAGCCCCTGTGCAGCAAGCGATTTATGTTAGTGGTTCGCTTGGTAATTACAGCTCGTCGCGTGCGCACAGTGGCCCCGCGCTTTATGACAATCAAACAGAGTGGATAGTTTGACACAGTGATCCCGGATCAACCAATCTCGCTAACACCGTGGCCGGTCTATCCACCCACACCGGATAGTTTGGCCAATATGTTGGCCTGGCCGGACCGTTCGATGTGGTCGGACCATCCAGCGAGGCTTTGACGACGCTGCCTGATCGGATCATTCAGTTCGATGTCATCGAACCGGTCCAATCAGGCTGGGCTGCCCAGTTGGGCCACGCCGCTTTGTAGCCCACCTCTTCCCCCACTCTCTTTAAATCACTTTAATTTCTCTCTCTATTCTCCCTCTCTTCTTTCTTCTCTTTAGAAAGAGGGGGACTCTACAAGAGATAGAGAGGAGAAAAACAAAAAGATATTTCAAAAATTTAATAATAACAATTTTAAAAAATCTAATTGATATATTATATATTACTTAAAAACTTAAATTTTAAAAATTTAAAATTATAAATCTTTGTAATTTTATGCCTAAATTTAAAAACTTGAATGCAATCTATCATTATTTTTAGCAGAAATTACATATGTGATACATAAATTATTATATTTACTTATTATATATTTAATTTATTAATATTGTCATTTCCACACTATGGTCTCTATCTATCCTATAATTAGATTAGCTGCTAATTATAATATATTTACATAAAATTTTTAAAATAAAAGTAATAGATACTAAATATTATTTAATAATATCACTTTAGTAAATATATAATATTACTAATACTTTTTTAATTATTAAGTAATATTTAGTATTTATTTTCTATCATAGCTAGGTTATATAATAAATGATGAATAAAGATTAGAACTATGAAGTAAATAATATTAATATGTTTAGTTTTATAAAAAAATATTAATATGTTTAGAATATTTTTATTTTAATATTTAATAATTAAATATAATAATTTTATTAAATCTTTTTTTGTTACCACTCCTGGCGCTCATAAAAGCTTTGGGAATTGCTATGACAAAAAAGCTTTGAAATTGAGATCATCGAAGTTCGAACGGTCCTGATTTTCCAGCCGATCATGCCCCTCTCCATAAACCCGGCGACCTTCGATAATTATCACAGAGAAACCCCTGACTGCGTTATGCCTGCGAAGATCGATGGCGGGAGCTATGAAACCCTTATCTATGAACCGTAGAGGCCAGAATCCCTAGATCGAATCTTCTCTTCAAGATTTCATCTGTTAATGGCGTCCGGCTGTGGCGGGTGGCGCGATGTACTGATTAAGCTGGCGCACTCCCGGTACGCAGCGGCGGTTCTTGTAGGCGGGATTGTGCTCGGGGCCTCAGTGATGGCTGTGCAGCTTGGCTACGTGCCGCCGCTGTCGGCACAGCTCTTAGGGTTGAGGCTTCCGGGCAGGAGAAAGAAGAGACCTATTCGGGTGTATATGGACGGGTGCTTCGACATGATGCACTACGGCCACTGTAATGCTCTGCGGCAGGCGCGGGCTCTAGGGGACGAGCTCGTTGTTGGGGTCGTCAGTGACACGGAGATCACGGCCAACAAGGGACCGCCAGTGACGCCTGTTAAGGAAAGGTTGTTTTCGCTTGGTCTTGATCGATAATGATGAATGTAATTTTTATTTTGGTCCCTTTTTTGATCCAGTTTTTATATGCCCGTATGAAATAGACTTGGCTGCATGATCTGCTTCGTTCTTTCTTTACTTTGGTCTAGTGTGGACAGCATCTTGATCCGCATTCCTTTTTCTGTTTTGTTGTTTCCTCCCCTTGATTCATAGAATTCCTTTTTTATTATATGCCCATGTACTTTATGTGGAAATTAGGGTTTTGATTTTTGTTGGGATGTTATCCTATTGATTTATTGCTTATTCTATTTATATTTAAATGAGGTCTGTTTTTTTTATCTGAAACCCATCTTCTTGGCTATTTTTCGTGTTATTTCTATTTTTTTCTTCCAACAAATGCTCAAATGTCATCTCATTATAAATCATTCCTTGACCACGGAGGCATTGACGTGAAACATCAAAGTTATATGGCTTAGGCTTTTTCTGTCTCTGTTTCTTTTATTTAATTTAACTGCAATTCTTTTTAGTAGAACGTGGTGCAGATAGTTCCTTTAGATGGTTTAATATGCTAATTTCAGATGTCTTTACTATACATTAGGCTCTTAAATACATAAAACATGGATACGCACCTTCATACTCCATCATGACAATGATCTAGAGAGAAAGGTCCAACAGAAAACCCTGTTATTTTTGCCTGAGAATAATAATTGGCTTGTCCCCTCGTTTTCCGTTATTCTTTTTTCCTTTCTTCCTTAATTGTTTGCATCCTTGTCATAGGTTGATCATGGTTGGTGCTGTGAAATGGGTAGATGAGGTTATCCCAGATGCTCCATATGCTATCACTGAGGAGTTTATGAATAAGCTCTTCAATGAGTATAATATTGATTATATTATCCATGGGGATGACCCATGCCTGCTTCCAGATGGGACTGATGCTTATGCACTTGCCAAGAAAGCTGGCCGCTATAAACAAATCAAGAGAACTGAAGGAGTTTCAAGCACTGACATTGTTGGTAATGTGATCTTTCAGTTTTGAATTTTTGTCTTCTCTCTCTCTACCCCCCAAAAAATATGGGATGTCTTTATTTTATCTGTTATTATGAGGAGTTGAGTTTCATATGCAAATACCTGTGGTGCTGAAATCGACTTACAAGTTCTTTTTTCTAATTTGTTCAGTTAGACCAACTCTTGATGATGTTGTGATGGTACTGTATAAATTTCATCTGCATTTGCCTTAAATCTTCTTAGTTATACCTTATTCTTTTTTGATTTTTGGAGCTTTCAATAGATCAACATATGAATATTACAAGGCAATTCATGTTCTCACTTCCTTACTAAGCACACTACTGCACTAATGAGTGTATCAAGTTATGTGTTTTGGTGGCTCAAGAAAATAGTGCAAAGAAATTCCAATTTAGTTTGTCTCTTGACATTACTTTGCAACTTGGTACTTCGAGCTGCTTCAAGTGCTAAAATGATTTTTTAAAACTTTTTTTGTCTTTTATTAATGTCTCTAAAAGAGTTATTTTTTGAAAAGCTTGCGTGCAAATTATCTACTCTAGATTTGTGGAATTGCTTTCTCAAATAAACTTCAATTAAAAATTTATTGTATTACTAGATGGGTGGTTAGTGATAGGTTCACATTCTTATATTATTTAGAGGGCGTTTGGTTTGTTGTTATCTTGGTGTTATGTTATGTAATCTAAATGTCATGACATCTAGATGTCATCTTTTGACTAATAATTTTATAATCTAATTGAAGATTATTTAAAGATGTCATTAAACCAAACAATTACTTTTTCTAGAGAACATAACATCAAGATTACATTGAACCAAACCCCCCCTTAAAGTTTTATGAGTTCAAGAACTTTCCTGAAAGATTAATTTTGACATTTACTAATATAGATGAGCTTATTGTGAACAATAGTCTCTAAATTGGACCATATTGTTTGATCTTTAAAGTAAAAAATTTTCAAATATAAACTTATCAGTTCTTTGCATTGTGTACTATATCATGTTTGCACTCTTTTAATAATTCATTTCATTTTATTAATTTTGGTTTAACCCCACTACAAAAGATGAGAAATAATTTAAGATAGTAGTATATCTTCTTGTTTGAATGACTTAATTTCTAAAATGACTAGCATCACATAAACAGGACAACTATAATGCCCCTAATTAATTCAACTGGTATCTGTGCTGTTACTAATCTTTGTCATTAGTTAGCAAACCAACGAAAGTACTTAGGGTTGCTTAGAGAGGGAGTGAGGTGGTTTGTTACCAATCTTTATCATAAAGGAAGGGAGTGATAGGGATGGTTGGCAAGTCAGTGTTAAGGGAGGGAGGGACTCACATGTTACTCTTAACATGATATGGTAAGTTATTTAAATGAATGCATAAGGCTCTGTATGGTAATAAGAAAAAAAGAAGATTTAGTTGGAATTTTTAGCCATTTTTGAAAAATGTGTATGATGTGATATAAAGTAAGTTGGTTATATTAAAAATTGTGTAGGATGTGAAGTAAAGTTGATTGATTTATTGAGAATTGTGTTGGATGTGAAATAAAGTGATTGTTTAATGTTGAAATTTGTGTGAGATGAAATATAAAATAATTTTTAAGTTTTTTTAAAATAAATTTAAGATTTTATCCATGGCTAATTTTAGCCATGGTTTTTAGCCCATTGCCAAATAGGGCCTAAGGGTTGCCAAGTCAGTGTAAAGAAATGGAGGGAGGGAGTGATATGTGTTAGGTTATTTAACGGAATGCATAAGAGTTGCAAGTCAGTGTTAAGTCTGCTTACTTAATATGTATATAGATATATTATTCATGTTAGTTTTATGGTTTCCCCATTCATGCTCCCTTGTATAAATATATGGGAGGGTAACATGGGATTTTTATGGTTATATTTGTCATGATTTGTTGTTTGTGGGTGTCATCCCATAATAGGAAGTAGAGGCGAGCTTATTACGTTCAGAGTAGGAAATGAATAAAGCCCACATAGTAGGATGCTTGTTATACTACTATGTCTATGAATTGAGTAACAAATAGTATATTATGGAGATGTGATTTGTTATATTGTAGATCATGGTTGTTGGTAAAGACCCAATAAATAATTCTAGCTCAGTAACTTTACAATAATAATTCGAAGATTCATAATAAAGATGTAAGAATACCACAGAATGATTACATTGAATAGTTCAATGAACAAGCATTTGTCAGACTTAAGATTGTATACAATTTGATGAGTATACAAGGATGAGCATCGAAGTATTTTATCTAGAGGACTATCTTTCCAGAAGTCTGCAAAAGTGGTGGTTGTCAGACATTCACATTGTTTATATGTTTTTCTTTTAAATTTTTATTACATATCTATTTCATGGGATTTGACCTTTGACTGCACAGAACCGTCTTGCTGGATTAAAGAATTGTCATTTTCTTATATAGGAAATGTTGAGGGACGATCAAATGTTATTTATACTAGGAATGAGTAGTGAAAGGATCAGAAAGCTGACACAAAAGAATTAGAGATGATGATTATGGAGATAAAGGTCAGATTTGTATTGCTAAGCCAACTATCTCTTGGTGATGTTTGTAGCTATGAGGAATATGATGAAGTTGTTCAATGAGAGTTGCAAGCAACCGGATCCATTATTTCCTTGTCAATTTAAGCTTGTATTGAATTAGTTTAATACTGCCAAGTCTATTTATTGACCACAGTTGTTGGGTTCCTTTATCTAACTTTTTGTTTATATGTTAAAATGAAATCTCCTTATGAATATAATAGTGGACCTAAAATGTTATGTTTTATCAGGGGTATTCTGATACTTGATTAGAGCACCTTGTTATTTGTATGACAATCAGCTATCTGTTTTCACTTGCTGTCATTCTTACTTTTAAAGTTCTTAAGGCTGTAAAATGTTTCCCTGCTAGCAGTAGAATTTCAGTTCAAAATATAAGACTATCCATTGTTACATGAGTCTTTCTAACATGTAAGAAGTTATTTTTTATCAATTTGAAAACGCATCAGTCAATATTGTTTTGCTTCATCAGGTCGTATGCTACTATGCGTGCGTGAAAGGTCAAGTGGAGATCACCATACACCTTCTTCTTTGCAAAGGCAATTTAGCCATGGCCACAGTCCAAGATTTGATGATGGTGGATCAACCCAAGGAACACGTGTATCACATTTTTTACCCACATCTCGACGCATAGTGCAATTTTCAAATGGAAGGGTAAAGAGGGGCCTTTTGGTTTCATTTATCTCTAATAATTTCATTGCTTGGATTTGTGAGAACTAAATAGATTTAACCTATTTGATTTCATACTTAGTTATCGTTTAATGTCATATTTATGTAGGATATATGTAATCTTGGTGTTAGAGCGGTCATTAAAACAGTAATCCGTTAATTACTCTAATGAATTTGTGTAGCAGAACGTTAGTTGATTAATAGTTGGAATACATCCTTTCTGAGTGAATGCCTGGAATTGTCAAGTTGTCCATACTTTTATTGTTCATGCATCATTACTTGGGAAAGTTGGTAATGATGCCTTGTTATTGGCATTTTAGTGCCATTTTGGCGCCTCTCTATCTTTTACTTATGTACGCAAATAAATATCTCACAGATTACTATACCAAGCTTCTTCATATATGTTTTGCTTGATTATCATGATTTTGTTCTCTGTATTTTTTGTAAAGTCTTCATATTCAAGTACGTGATTTAGACTCAAAACCAGCACATTAATTTCTAACCAGTGAACTTTACGTCCATATTTTCTCACTTTCTTCAGATGGGCTGAGTGAGGTTTCCCTCTAACTTTACAAGAACTGAACATGTTAATACTTTTAGTTATCAAAAAAAAAATGTTGATACTTTTATATCTGTAGTGAAAACTTTGTTAGTGGATGACAAAAATCTCTCTTACTTGAGATGGGAATGATCAGGTTGAATGACTGCTGCCCCAATACTGGAAGAAATTCTGACCGACTTGCCTTTCTTTGCGGAAGTCCCTATACGGGGTATCAAATTGCAGTTATTGTAGTGATTAATGGTTTTTTTTGCAGTCTTTTTTTATGCGTTGGCTTTATGAAATTGTGGACACTCAGGTAGTTGTGTGCTTTATAATTCTTTTCTGTGGGAAATTTTGTGAATAATCCATAAAAGAAAGCTGTGAAAAACAGCTTGAGTTATGGAAGCAGTATTTATTTTTTGTATTTGTGGGTTTCACAGGCATCAATAGTGACACATGCCTAGTACCAAATTGGTATTTTCATCCTGCTAAATTATTTATTTTCTGTTTTTCCTGCAGAGTCCTGGTCCAGATGCTCGCATAATTTACATAGATGGTGCATTTGATCTGTTTCATGCTGGACATGTGGAGGTATGCTGGACATTTTGTAATATTTTTTGGTGTTAGTCACTGCATTTGTGGCTGTTGTTTTTGTGTAACTACAGCTAGAAATTGCAAGTATTCTTGTATTTTACACTTCCAAGTAGGTTTTCTCTTTGTATTTGACCTACCTTTTATCTTTTGCCCTAGTTGTGTTGCCTCAAGTCGCCTCCAAGTAGAGATTAAATATTTAAATCTAAATTCAAAAATTTGAAAAGGAAAGTATATTGTATCCCGACACCACTCTTAGTTATTGCTGGAACCACATCTTTGTTCAGCTTGACATGCATATTTCTTTTTGAATTAAGTTATTTTGGGCTTTATAATTGAAGAAAAATTTTGGCATTAAGCTTTATTGTTCAATCTGCAATTTAGCAACTTGCTTATTTGATGGTCTTCAAGTTGCTTGTGAATATAAGTATCCTTTTCTTCCGGTTGTATGAATCTGTGATGCTGCTTCAAAGTAGTAATCTTGTTGTTTAGTCATATAGATGTCTCTTATGAGGTGTTTAGTTTAATAACTTTTTTATGTTATGTCATGTAATATAGAGAAAATAATTATTTGATTTGATATCTTTTAAAAAAACTGTGGAATTGTCACTATATCTAGATGATATTACATAGCACCAAGAAAAAATTGAACCAAACGCCCTCTTAGTCATCTTTATCTACCAGATTTTCAGCTCATTGATATTCTTTTGCACATTTTCCTATAATTTTCTTAACAGTTCTCATTAGGGATGGCAAAACAGGTTGGTGGGTTGGGTTTGACCCGATCTCGAATTCGACTTGACTCAAATAGCTCAACCCAAACCTGACTCGTTTATAAGGTGAAGATCAGACCTGACTTGATTAATAAATAGGTTGGGTCAATCTGCTAACCCAACTTGTTTGTAGAACAAATGTTGATAAACGGGTAACCCGAACTCTACCCGACCCAACCCAGTTATGTACAACTCGAACCCGAACCATTTAATAAATAAGTCAATTCTTGACCCATATCCGGAATTCCCGGGTTGGGTTCAGGTCGGGTTCAGGTCGGGTTCAGGTCGGGTTCACGGGTTGGGTCATATATTGCCACCCCTTGTTCTCATCTTATACATTTTGGTATCTTTGATTAGAAAGAAAACTAGAATACTATTTGTTCAAAAGATTACGGTTGTCTATCCCTCCTTTATGACAAATTCTTAGCACCTATTTCATATAATGTTTATTCAATCCTAAATACTTAAAGGTCTTAGCCAAGCCCTGGATGGTTTTTGGGTTAGAAATTGGAACGAAGATTAAGGTAAAATGTGTTTGTTCAAAATATAAAAAAAAAAAAAAACTAGTGCTGCATTTGGTTGAATGGAATAGAATAAGGTTAGAATGGAATTGTCATTTCAACGGAATATTATAGGGCAAGAAAAATTGTTTTGTGTTCACTTTATGATATATGAATGACAGTATATATATATATATATATATATATATATATATTTATAATATGAGTGACAATTTTTTTCTTTACTTGGCAAATGATCATAGAAATAATGTCTAGATAGATAAAAAAAATACTGAAATATTTTTAGGCATAACTCAATTAGAATAAAAGTAAATGTTATCATTAAAATAAAATATTAAGTTATATCAAAATCAAATTAAATTAAAATGAAATAGAATAAATAAAATAAAAGTATTACTAACATAAAATTAAATTAGAATAATGAGAATTAACCATATAACTAAAATGCTCTTAGATATAACTTAATTAAAATTAAGTTAATTTTATTACTTGCATAAATTACATTAAATTAAATTAATTATAATTAAATGAAATTGTATAAAAATTAATTTACAACAACAACTAAGCTTTTATTCCGCTAAGTGGGGTCGGCTATGCATAAAAATTAATTTAAATAAAATTAATTTATGATTCTCTTGAGTAATTATTATTTTTTATTTTGGACTGGGATATTTTTGAAATAAAATTTCTATTTCACAAAAAGAATAGTCATTCCTTGGGTGATTTAAGGAATTGTTATTCCATAATGTATGGGAAGAAGCTTCGTCATTGAATATCTATTCCTCCAATTAAATGTTGGAATAATTATTACATAAGGAATGATGCATCATGGGGATCAGTTTAAGGCTATCCTAACGCTACCAATACTAAGTCAGTGCCAAAGTTTTTTTTTAATTACTAAATGCAGATGGAGCGGAGATTAAATTAAGTTTTTCAAATTATATTAAATATAAATATTTGCACAAGCACATAAGCATCATGAAATAGCTTTGATGATTAAGCTTCAATCCGAGCAAATTCAAAAACTAATGTGAATAAGATAATTAAATTACCGAGTTTTAGAAAGGAATTAACATGTATGCATATTATGTTGAAATACTTTACACATAACCTTAATCGAGTCACTTAACATATAATTTTCACCAAGCATGAGTCATATAAATTCAACTCAGAGCAGGAATTGTAATATATATTTAAGCTCAGGAAATTTTCACTTCTAGCCAGTTGAAAACTAACACATGAATTCCAACAATTAATATAATTCAAACTTAATAATTACAAATATCAAGGAAAGGAATCAAACAGGAATTAAAGTAAAATTCAAGATAGGAATTATGTTTCTCATGACATGATGAAAATGGAACATGGAATTGAGGAAATTCCTATGAATTTCAGAGGTAATGAAATTTCAGAGCATCAACATGAAATTTGAAATACCATTCATTCCACCAAGATGAAAGAACGCAATCTGACAGCTGAAAATAATCACAAAGAATAGAGGAATTGTGGAAGGGAGCAACGCAGGAAATTAGCAAAGAGAAAAAGAAAACCCTAAATCAGTGAAACCTCAAGCCTTTGATATGGTAGTCCCTTGTCGTAGTCTCCGTCGAAGCCGAACCGCCCTGAATCAAAGCCGCTGCCACTTGCTTGGCTCCGATCAGAGGGAAAAAACGCCGTACGCAGCGGCCTGCTGCAGTGTCGGTGACAATTCTTCACCAACTGCGTCGAGGTCAATCGGTCAATAAAGAAGTAGCTCCTTTCACAGCTCAAATCAAGTAGATCCCCTCCTCAGTTGCCGTATTCCTCCATTTATAAAGGGAGTAGAAGATGGAAGAGGGAGGGTGGTTCACGTCGTCTGGGCAAGGCGCGTGGCTAGCAGTTGGGGAAGAAGATCGTGGCCAGAGGTTGCTTGCGTGAGGCGCGTGGCTGGCGAAGAGAACCGCCGAACCCGGCGGAGTCGGCGTCGTGGATTGAGACCGAGCGAGCTGCAGCTATGGGCGCTGATGTCTTTCCTCGATCAGATATGAAATCCCTTTTAGGGATTCTAAAGCAAAATTGTGGTTTAACTTACTATTTTTTCCCTTTTACAAGTAGGTCCATTCCTTTACAATAAGCTTGATTAACCCATAAATGATTTAATTTGGACTCAAATCTAACCCAATTTGATTCCAATTGAACCTTTTCGACTCAAACTAATTTGTACTGAAAATAAAATATATACAAGACTCACAAAGTGGCATTCCCACCGACATAACCTAATATTCGACTCAACAAATAACTCAAATAAAATGTGCAGAAATAAAGATAACTATATATAGGACTCAAACAGATATAATCTAAGCCCGAGACCGTAGATTATATCCATGGTGTCGATGTATCAAGTCAAGCACTGCATTAAGGAATAAGGCTGGAATGGCTATTCCATTCCTTCTAAGAAAGCATGGAGTGGATTTGGGTTATGGCTTAAATTAGCTCCATACTAGATGTATTTATATCTACCATTTTTATCCTGAATGACAAACTATTTTTGTAGCATCTTCTTGACAATTCTTGTTTAGTGTGTCCGGTTAATTTTCAGGTAATTGCATTCGTATGATAGTTGGATATTTTGGGTTATTTAATTTTACTCATGTAAAATGAGAAAGGGGAAGACCAAAAAAGACATGAGAAAAAACCATAAAGAATAGCCTTGCATACTTGAAGTTAAATGATTCATTATTTGATAGAGTGCAATGGAAATAAAGGATTCATATAATCAACCTCACCTAGTAGGTTAAGACTTGGTTGTTGATGTTGTTATTATTGTTGCATTCATATGATGCTTGCTAAAGCCTATGCATACTTATATATATGTGAAAAACATTGAGATTTAATCCCACAAAACAGGTTTCTATTAAGTTTCCCAAAAAATAAGTTGTAAAAAAAGGTTCCCATTAACGTATTTCCTACTTCGAGATAATGGATTTTTTTAAGTCATTGTTAGATTGTACTGTCAGCAGTTCTAGATTTTTTCCTGTCATTTCTAGAGATACTGGCTACTTACCTCTTTATTGGTTCAAAATTGTGCCATTCTTGGTTTTCTGTAAAGATTGTCATTTGGCATTGCGGAAGTCCTGAGATAGTGATTCATGTGGATTTCTATTCAAATTAAGTTGTACGCCTGTAGCTATATGCATGGATATATATGTGTGTATGTATGTATGCATGCATGGAGTTTTCAATACTATTTCATGGCCAACTTTAGTTTCATGAAGCACTAGCTAATGGCATTTTGTATAGATACTACGTCTTGCTAAGGCGCTTGGAGATTTTTTGCTTGTGGGAATTCATACTGATCAGACTGTCAGGTCAGTCCGGTATTTCTTTTTTATGCTTTTTCCTTCTGATCACTGCTGTGTGCTTATTTTTTTAATTTGGTCTGTTACATGTATATAGATGGATACCGTTTTACCTTTTCTTATGGTGATTTTCATTTTTGGGCTTTGTGATTTTTAAACTATACCTGAAACACTATGAATTTTTTGGTGGACATGTTTATACTTCTGCTTAAGGGAATTATTATATTTACAAGATTCTATTGGACGTTTATACTCATGACAATGTGTTATGCTTGTGGTATATCTGTGATTACTTTTGTTGTTAAGTTAGGATGGATTTTGAATATGTCAGCATGGTAATATTTTCTGAAATTGTCCGATTGGTGACCTATAGTGATCGATCATCATTGACTGTTTTATTTTCATCTTTTCTAGTAAAAGGCACGTGCCTCTTTTTAAGAATGTATGGAAGGATGCAGATCAATGAGCTTTTTAAATTTTCTACAATGTGTCAATCTGCTTTTGAAATGTTTCATCATCTGATTCTAGATCACATACATAGTAGAGCCCTTTTTAAAATCAAGCTTCTGTTGCAACAGTTTTAAAAATAAAATATAGTTTAGATTCCAACTTTCCTTATTTATGGCTATTGATGGTCATATTATCCAACTGCAGGCTGCTGAGACAAATAGGAAAATCTTTTTTATTATTTTCTTGTATTTGTGCACTGCAGCAGTGTCTTTTTGGCAGTCCTCTTAAGTTATAGTTTTGAATGATTGCTGGATTATTGCAGTGTTTTTGGCATCTACATGGATATTGCTTTTTCATGTATTTACAAAGTAACATTTTGCAGTTCGATTCGAGGTGCACATCGTCCAATCATGAATCTTCATGAGAGAAGCTTGAGTGTCTTGGCTTGTCGTTATGTTGATGAGGTGATTATTGGTGCCCCATGGGAAGTCTCCAAGGACATGGTTAGTTCTCATATTGCTGCAAATTTGTTTTTTTGTTTGGCACTTTTTAGGTGGGCATGAATGCATTTTAATATCTAAATGCCTACACATGTATATACTTATATTTACTGAAAATCCTTCATTACTATATAAGAACTGCTATAGTTTTATTAATATGAAAATCTCTTTTCATAAAATACTGAGATTGTCTGAAATTTGAGCAAGATAGGTTGATACCTGATTTTAAGGTGGAGAAAGAATTGCTAGATTTTTAATAACCATGATATGACATCATATTATGTTGACTTTAAAAAAATCAGTTTTTGTTCATGTTGAACTATGTTAGAAATAGTTAATGTTGACATCAAAATCAACTTTTTCATCTTAGTCATACACTGATGACCTGAACGTGTCAAGTCAGCAATCCAAGTGAGCCTAGTTGCTATTAAAGGAGCAGTTATAAAAGAGTGCTATGATGTAAAAGACTTTACTGTAATGGCTATGTTGGAGCTTCACTTGTTAAAGAGTGGGGCGGGGCCCATGTTATTATAAGAAGGGGCAACGAAGTACAGAGCCCCTCTCAGATCAACCATTAGAAGAAGAAGAAATAACTTTCATCTCTTTCTTCTTCTTCTTCATCAGAACAATAGGCGGATCTAAAGACCATTATCTTCTCCTTTCTCATGTGTTCGTCTCCTCGTAATCAATCCGGGAAGCTAACGTTGATGTGGATTTTTCCTTCGCATCCAACCACCATGTTTTTGCCTCGATTTGGTCTTTTTCATGTAAAATCATGTGTTCCTTCTTTATTTTTCTTTATTTTATGTGATCTCCAATTGCGTGTTCAAGCAAGCGGAATGCTGCCACATGCTGTGCTTTTTTTTACCTCGTCTACCTTTTGGTGTTCTCATTGAGACATTATTCATCTCTCGTTGATGGTGGAACTATGTGGTTGGTATTAACTTCACATCTTGGATCTCAAATTGTTACTTTCGTGGATAGATTTTGGTGAAAATCACCTTGATGATGGCTGCTTTATGGTAATAAATGGGACATAAACTTCAAATTAAAAAAAATGGTTGGTTACATTATCCAATACCCTACATGGTGGCTTCAAGCTCAATATCGAGGCTTTATGCTCAGTGTTGAAAGTATAATGACTTTATAAAGCTAAATGGTACTAGTTAGCTATGTATTGTGGCGTCCATTGGTCCCACATCACAAGCCCTCAACAAGTTTAAGATATCTATTCAAAATTTCAAAATCCAATAACATCACTTGAAATTAACTGTAAGACGTTTCTTTGCATGCGCAATCGAGCTTATCCCAGTGGAAATTTTGGGTTTGGATTTGAAAATCATTTAACTTGGCGCCACACACTTATTTAATGCTTGCATACAGGGGTAGCGACAAGATTTGCTATTCATGCAACCAGTTTTTCTCAAGTTGACTCTTATCACTCTTCATTCATTGGCTGTCATCCCCCCATTTTTATAGATAGCTTTTCCACAAAGTAGGGAGCAACTAATAGTCTGGATCACAAAATATATATTATAAGGAAATATTCTTCATTCGTATAAACATGATTTTGTTATAGAATTTTAGGCACAGTGCAAGTCCCAGTGTGACCTTATATGATTTAATTTAAAAAATAATAAATAGATGACTCTCTGAAAATTCTAGATTACTCTCTGAAAATTCTAGATTACTTGGAAGGTCGAATCATACTAGCTAGGAGTGCAACACGGATCGGTTCGGTTTGGTTCCATGAGGAACCAGAATTGAACCGACTAGACTCAGTTCTATGATTTTAGGAACTAGAATCGAACCGAATTCACTGGATCCGAACCGAAGGCGGATCTCAAAATTGGCTCTCGGTTTGATAGTGTGGTTAGTTTTATGAAGCTTGGATTAGTCTACTTCATGGGCCATTACTCAGTACAAGTAATTAGGAGTGGCTCATGCTTCACATCCAAGCAACTAGGGGTTGTTCATGATTCGCTTATTGTGGTGCCCTAATGGGGAGATAGACATCATAGTAAAAGAAGCTAAATTTGTAATGATATGCAGCAGTCTGATTTTGAGCTTTTTGCCTGTTTCTTTTTTTTTTTTCTGATACTGTTTCAAGGATTTATTTAGCATTTTCTTGTTTAATGTTCTCAACTTTACAGATAACTACTTTCAATATCTCATTGGTTGTTCATGGAACAATTGCAGAAAACATGGATTATCTGAAGGTATATCAAATTTTATCACTTGCCCTTTAATTGAAATTTAAGATTTCATCTTAATTTGTTGGATTGACAATCAGGAGAAGTCAAATCCATATGCCATTCCTATAATGATGAAAATGTTTCGAGAAATAGGAAGTCCTTTAGACATCACAACAAGTACTATCATTAAAAGAATTGTCGCGAATCATGAAGCTTATCAGGTAACTCTTCTCATCTATTTTTTTATGTCAAATTAATTCATGTGCAAATGTCTACATTTATTCTTTTAACCCTCCATACACTTCTGCTTGGAATCATTTTGTCTGATTTTCCAGTGCACTGGGTTCAAAATTGGTTCCCTA
The DNA here is from genome assembly GCA_002786265.1 of Apostasia shenzhenica. NCBI lineage: Eukaryota > Viridiplantae > Streptophyta > Magnoliopsida > Asparagales > Orchidaceae > Apostasia > Apostasia shenzhenica. The sequence continues at coordinate 1,625,392 of KZ452014.1, read as the reverse complement.
TACGCTAGTTTTTTTGAAGTAGGAAGTTTTTTTTTGAAAGTAGATTTACATATGGAGAATTTAACACCGAACAAACCTTAGGCAACTAGTTGTAACATCACTGGAAATTTGTAGATTGGCCTAGGAGCAATGCTAATGCACTATCATAAATTTCCTCCTAGGAGATGATTTGGTACCTAGTAAACCTTAAGGAACCAATTGCAAGTGAAGGAATGTTCTAATTTGAGATTTATCTGTAATGTGCTAAATTGCTGAATGTTTTTGGAAAATTCAAAGAAATTTGTAGAAAGTGTTGGAAAATAATGGGGAATAGATTGAAATTTCAGCAAATATAAATTTGTACAACAGTGAAATCATGTGTGTTTCAAGGAATGTCATGGTCTGATCTAACCCATGATCACCACATGCTAAGTCCTCCTGTTTATTCCATCTGATGACACACCAAGCTGGAATAAATTCTCTTGCTGGCCTTATTCCATTTATCAAATTTATTAAAGATCTGCCAAACAACAACAACCACCATCAAGCCTTTCTTTTGATAGGAAAAAGAAAATAACATCAAGTCTTTATCCCACTAGGTGGGATCTGCTACATGAATTTTTTGTTTCTATTGCGCTCTATTAAATAACATCTCATTTAGCTCTAACTATACAAAACCATTTTTTATAATTTTTTATTATATCGTTTTTAGTCTTCCTCTACCTCTTTTTATATGGGCAAGATCCAAAAACCTAGCTCTCTATACTAGAGTCTCTATTGGTTTACAATACATATGTCCAAACTATCTAAGTGGACTCTCTCTCAGCTTATCATTAATTAAGTTTACTATGCACATTCATCCACTTTAGTATTCTTATTCTATGATAATTATTTTATTTGTATATTTTTATTTTGTGGGTTAGCATTTAGTACCATATAACATTACTTGTTTTATTACTGTCATATAAAATTTATTTTTAAACTTGTGTAATTTTTCTATCATACAATATACTAGATATATTTTCCCAATTAATTCATCCTATTGGGATTTTTCTAATAACATTACTATTTCTTTCAGTGTTATTTTGTATGATTGATCTAAAATATCTAAAACGATAATTTTTTTTAATAACTTAATCACCTATTGTTATATCGTACTTCTATATTTATAAATACATCTATATTGATTAAATTTGTACTTCATATATTCAATTTTAGATCGACTATGACGAAAATTTTTAGATTTTAAGGTATTTTTTCGTAACTTGAGTTTCATTTTAGTCTCATCTCTAGTGTACTTAAAGTTAAGTGTTGATATAATTTAATTGTAATAGAAGAATCGTTAGTCAAATTCTTGTGTATGAACATAAGTAATAGTCCCTTTATATATATGTTTAATAAGTAAACTTCTTTTTTTTCAAAACTTTTCAAAGTATTGTTTTTGAAACTTTATCGTAACTTGTTTTTTTAATTAATGAAAACTAAATACAAAACTTTTTTCTCTCTTTAAACTTCTCAATATATGAATTTTCATAGTAAATCTATTTGGCATAAATTGAATTGGTTCTGTGATTTGCTAATATCACAATATGATCTATACTTGATCACTCTCTTTGAAAGTTTTATAGTATGACTCATTAATTTAATTTCTCTATAATTGGTATAATCATTGTTCTTATAAATATGTACTGATATACTCTTTTTTAATTCATTTGATATTCTTTTAGTTTTCAAATCATATTAAGGGGGCGTTTGCTTCAATGTTATCTTGATGTTATGTTATGTTATCTAAAGAAAGCAATCGTTTGGTTTAATGACATGTACAAATAATCTTCTATTAGATTATAAAATTATTAGTCAAAAAATGACATCTAGATGTCATAACATCTAGATTACATAACATAATATCAAGATAACAACGAACCAAACGCCCCCTAAATAACTTATGAATTTTTGAATATCTATTGAAACTTCATTCGATCCTATTGCTTTTTTACACTCCATCTTGAAAATTTCTCAGATATCAACTTTACTAGTACGTCATATGTATGACCAATTTATAATATTTTTTGAATACTAAGTTTATTTTGATCAATTGTATTGTCATAACTTTGATTGAAAATATTTTTGAAAATAATTCATTCATCTATATTGAATATTTTCTTCTTTCAAAAAAACTGTGATTCTTATGTTTAATACATTTTACTTAAGTTAAGATCTTAGTTTTCCTATTTTTTATCTTGGCAAATTGTCTATTTTTCTTATTCTTTAGTCTTTGATTTCTTATATAGATTTTTAATACCCACATTATTTGTATTACAAATTACTTTTTTTGACTTTCATCGGGTTATTATATATTTCTCTTAATTTACTTTATATTTGTATTTAAATTAGTTTTATAAAAATCTTTTACATCTTATTTTATCATTAAGTATATTTATTATTTAAAGTATTTTTTTAGATTCTCTCTGCATATCTTTCGCTACCTTGTGGATGTAGTTGCATCCATCAGTCATATAAATTGAGTTTTCCCTCAATATCGCACTGCCCGAGTTCTATAACCCTCTTCTTAAAGTTTTTTTTATTTTTCGTTGTTTAGATATCACAATCGAGTTCTAGGGTATTATATTAGCTTATTATTTATTCTCCAGATAAAGAAATCTAAGACTATTAAACAATATTGAATTGTCAAGCTTTTATTTGGAATGACTTTACAGTTTTTTAAATCTAAGTGATTATAAGTAGATAATTAATTTATATTTTGAAGAATCATTTTTATATATTATAATATGCTCATTTTTTTTAATAGAGTATTATAAATCATAAAATCATAGGGTAAGAAAAACTTTAAAATAGTTTTATCTTCATTAGTCTTTCCAAAATCATACTTACCTTAAATGCTATAAATACTTTAGTAATACTTTGAACATATCCATCAACTTTATTAATTTTCCTGTCAGGTCCTTATATTCTATATTTCTAATCTTATTAAGTGTCTTGAATTTGCTTCTTTATTTGCATTCGTCCATGATGTGAGAATTCTTGTTTACTTATTACTGTATCTGAGCACCAACATAAAGGTCCTTGCATAGTTTTATTATATTCAGGCAATTTAGTGAAAACTAGGCTAAATGTTCCACCAAATTTTAGCAACGATACGTTATGAAAGATCTGCGAAATGTGGCAGAAAAATTAGCCTATTTAAATGTTCTAATTTCAACCCAACTATTTCCTGAAATATGCTAGAAAAGTTCTCTCCTAGAAATTGAGTTTATTTTAGGTGAAAGTTCACTTTTAACATGTGAAATGGAATTTTTCTAGTCGAAGATTATTCTTGTTATACCATTAACAGGGTAATTGTTGGATTTTCTTACAAAATGTTCAAGGTTTTCTTTTTCCTTTTTATTATAGGAAATGCTGCTTCAAATTTAGTGTCTTCTATTTTCTAAAAAAAATAAAATTAGTGTCTTCTTATTTTTTTCTCTTGTTGAATAAAAGAGATGCAATGTACAAAGAGGAAGAGGGAGACCAAAGAAGCCATGGCAAGAAACTATGAGTGATCTTAGTTACTTAGACTTAGATAAGAATTTGATAACTGATAGAGTGCAATGGAAACAAATGATTCATGTAGCCGACCCCACCTAGTGGGATGAAGGCTTGGTTGTTGTTGTTATTGTTGAATAAAAGAGATGCAATGTGGCTTTTAAAGCTTCAATCGGTCATTTTATCACTGTGTTCTTGTTATTTTTCAATTCAATGCCTAACTTTTCCTTATGGATTCAATCTTCACTTTTCTTTTTCAGAAAAGAAATGACAGGAAAGAAGAAATTGAGAGGAGATATTACGAAAATAAAACTTTCATATCCGAAGATTGACTTTGGTGAACATGTGATGTTCAAGGTGCTTTATTGTTCTTGACAAATTTACACATCTCTTTCAATTTTTTTAGCCATCTCAGCATGGGTGGAGCTCAGTTTTGTACCAGCTATATTGCCACCTTGCATCAATTTCTAACTAGCAACATAGGAGTCTACCTGAAATCCTATCGCCGTCATGAGTAGGTGAAGCTTAAATGGCTATTGAGCTAGTGATCATTTTTACTCTTAAACATATGTGTTGTTGTAATAATTCAAGCTTCTTTTTGTGCTGATTTTTCTCCGTCTTTGGATGATATAACGATCATGCCTTCAAAATAGTTTGTTACCTGTTGTTTCATTTTTAGGTATTCATTACTCTGCATTGGTGAATTATTACTATTAATATTTTTATTGTTATTATAATTATTACAATTGTGTAGTGGTCTTTGTGCAAGCGCTGTCAAAGGGTTTAGTTCTGGCCATGAATTCTTTTGGAAAGTTTATCAAACAGTTTAATAAACATGTCGGATATGAAACCGAGTATTACCGAAGCATGATCCATTTGCCTGATCATCACTCCTAGCCTCTTTATGTATTCAGTTAAGTTTGAGAATTCTTTTTATTAGAAACAAATTTATATTCCAAATAGTGCTACATGTTTTGAACACTAACTTGTTTTGGTTACCACTAGCCTATATTTCTTCATTGTGTATTCTTGGCATGCCAATGTTTGATACTGGTGACAGCTGCAGTGCTTCGATACAACTATTCCATTCTATGTTGTTCGACTCTGTGCTATTTGACACGATAGACAGACATTTTTATAACATCCTTCAAAGATGAATTATATTATTCAACTTTGGATGCAGAAACTCGTACAAACTTGTTGGTAATGTAGTAGGATCTGCTAGTCGAACAAATAACTCATTATCATATCAATAAGGATTTACGTGGGTTCTAATCTCATGGTTGCCATAAGCTGGACAACTAGTTGGATATTAAGAGATGGAAGTGTTCTTCTGCTAGACTCCACTTGACGCATGAGGATACCACAAAGAACTTGTCTTCCTCTTAGCTTCTGCTTTAGCTCCTCTCTTTTTATGTTGTTGTTGTTGTTGTTGTTGTTGTTTGTCTAGTGGATTGGAGTAGAGTAAAACTTGTCTTCTCCTCTACACGTCATCTCGAGCGATGGATCTCTAAGAAACTTTAGTGATCATTCTGTTTCGACCAAACCTCCCCTTTGTACAAGTCTTACTTCTCCCCTTTTTTCTTCCCTTGAGCTTGCCCTATGCAGCATGCTTGGCATACCTTTACTGTGTCCTGACGTTATGTATGTGCTTACCAGCTTTTAGGGCTTATCGAACAAAGAGTTTGTTCAACACGCCTTCTTCAATTTCATTTGCTAGAATAAAAAATTAGTTCTAGGCCATTACCCTAACCTTTTAGGGCAAGTGGTAACTAGTGATTTGATATAGTATTAGTCATAGGTCTAAAGTTTGAACCTTAGTAAACCCCATTTATTTTATAACATAAGGTTAAAACTTATGTTGAATTCCATGCTGTAGAGCGTGTTAGAATATAAAATTAGTTCTAGGCCATTACCTATGAGATGATACCCAACATCTGAAAAGCACATTGAATTTCCCCTATGAGTGTTTCATTTAGATGTAGATTAGCACTTCTAGGTGTCGGCAGAACAAATAAAAGAGCATTTTCTGGAATGCTGCCTCTTTGAATATGTAGTCTTTCCACCTGATTGTGAAATTTTGGATAACAGTGACGTTCCAACTGCAGGCCACCATGGTATTTCAAAAGCCATCACATATATAACTAAAACAGTATGATGATCAGATAAGATTGATTGAACGATGAAATACAGATTCTAGTCACTTTTAATACATAAACATTTTAAAGTTAGGTTTCTAATAAATGAATAAGATAATCTTGATGTGCTATTATTTCTTCATTCAATTATAATGCTGTCTTCATCATGGTGGTTGGGTATTGGAATCAGATGATGCTGATTGCTTAGAATTATATGTCGTCTAATCTTCCCAGGTTTTGTGGCTCCAATTACTTGTATCATCAACTGGCTCAAGAAAATTTTTCAGTGTCAACTTATAATATAAATTGTAGGTCGATTGAAGTTAGAAAAAATAGAGCTATTGGATCTTACAAGGAAGAGGGAGACTAAAAAAAACATGACAAGAAATTATAATAAGTGATCTTAGTTATTTAGATAAGAATTTGGTAATTGATAGAGCGCAACGAAAATAAAGGATTCATGTAGCCGACCCCACCTAGTGGCGGTGGTTGTTATTGTTGCTGTACTGACGTCGGGAGAGATTTTGAGGTGTAGAGCTGTTGGGGGTGTTTTGAATGAAATATTCAGGAAGTAGTGATGGCGTGCAGGTGTTATTTAGGGCAGATTTTGAGGATGGTGGTTATTTAATAGTTATTAGACAGTGATCGTGCTGGTTTGTCATCTGAATTATGGAGGAGATGAATTTGTTTTTTTGTCAGTACAGTTGACATTGAGTTTTGAGTAAATTTAAATTTTTTTAATTGGTTTGTTGGATTTGATTTCAATCTATTAGAAATTATTTGATTTTAAATTATTCTGTCATATCATTTGAACTTAAGTTTATATCTGCCAATAATGCCTGTTTTACATATCATACACATTTACATGTGATATTAATAATTTAATTTAATTTATTCGATAGTTTCAGCATTTTTGATCGAATTTCGGTTATGACTATTAAAACTCATTCAAAATTTAGCTGAAATTATTGCAACTCATTTATCTCTAAAAAAATAATATTTAACTTAATATTAAAACTATTAAAATAAATACTTTTATTTTGTAATTGAAACTGAAATTGAAATTTAAAACTGAAATATTAAAATAGATACTTTTCTGCACTTTGTTTAGGGCTGTTAATAATCCAATCTAGATCTGATCTTAGCTCAAAATTGAATTGATGGTTATTTATTAGATCTTAATTCAACTAAAGAATGTATAAAAAAGAGTTTAATTTGATCTCGATTTAAGTTAGGTTTGGCCTATTTGTTGTCGAATTAAGTTCGATTCGAGTCAAAGTCGATCTAACTTTTGATCTTTTGGCTAACTCTAATTAATTTGAGCTTAATCCATTGAATTATTAGTGGATTAAAATATTACCCAGTAGAGTAAGTTCAACTCTGAAGGCCTCCGTTGAAAATTAATTTTGTTTAATAATTATTTCTTTGAAATTGGTTTAATATAAATTTAATTATGTTATCCACCAAATAATTTACGAGATTTAACAGTTTTAATCCCCAAACAACTGATCCTTTTTTTCCAATTTAACTCGAAATAAAGCACAAAACTTTAGCTCAACTCAAATTTGCTTCAATTTGAGCATATTATACGGATGTCTAATGTAAAATTTTTTAAGGTAAATCACACTCACTTCTTCAATTTAAAGCTTAATATCACGCATATTTATAATTTTAAAAAATTAGCTTCTTAGTCTCTGTGTAGCATCTCGTGATCTCAAAGTAGAGACATATTTTGGGGAAAAACTGTGAGATCAATGATGGAAAACTCCGTAGTTAAGCGTGCTTAGGCTGGGAAGCTGTTGGGCCTTTGATGCCCGTAGCCGAAGAGAGCGGCGGGGAGTGATCGTCGGGTGATGTTCTAAGAGAAAGGAATCACTGAGGCAAAGTACGACTACTGGCAGGCTTCTAGGCTGAATAATGAGTGGTGAGAGGGGCACAATAATGAATCGTCCCAAATCGGAAAGGGAGGAAGATCCTGAACTGTATAAGTAGATAACGTGATCTCAATTGGTAGAGACGTCTTTTGGGGCAAAACCGTGAGGCTAATGTAGAAAAACTCTGGAGTAGCATTGGGATGGGTAACCTCCTGAGAAATACTTAAGTCACGCAGTTTTCTTAAAGTCAAAGCGGACAATACCTCTACGTTGAGATCATGGGATATTACACCCTAGTTTTTAAAAAAATCATCAAATGTGTTCTTTTAAAATTTTTTTATTATTAAAATTTTTTAAATTTTAATTATACCCTTCTCTTGTCCCCTCTCTCGCTCTCTCTCAGTGCTGTTGATGGCAAAGAGAGGAGGGCGGGGAACACCAACCAATGTAGAAGGCCAGTGGGGAATGCCCGCCAGCAGAGGGGCATTACATGGTAAATAACAATGAACCAAATGCCCCTTTAATGATAAAATTCAAACTCTCGAATAATATGCATTCCAATCGTTGAAACCAATAATTCAAAGACCAGATCATAATAATTGACTTTATACGAACCGACTCAAAATTAGTCCAAATCTGATCGAAACTGCACTATATCCAAGGGCTAGGGGGTGTTATATATATTCAAATTTTAAAACATGATTTTTGAATTGACTCAAAATTAGTTCAAATTCTTTAAAATGAAGCACTAGTTAAAGTGAAGTTAATTTTGAGTTGACCCTGCTAATTCGAGTTAGTTCGAAATTGTATGCATAATATAGATGATTTTGATATATATAATGTAATATTTATATAAAATAATTTTTATGTGATTTGATATAGTAGTAGTCCAAGGAGAAATAAAAGATTTTTGAAGTTTATTCTTTGGAGGCATAAAAAATCAAATCACCTCAAATATAAAATAGCTTGAATTAATTTGATTCTGATTCCAAGTTAATTTTAAATTGCCTTTGACTCGTTCAAAATCAGTCTAATAACAATCCTACCCAGAGCAAGGGACAGCGAATCAAACTTCAAATTTACACGATATTTTTATCACGATCATACCCTTCTTTTCTTTTTTTTTTAGAGATAATTGCCTACAGGCTACACAATTTAGTTTTATTTATACCTTACCCATCCATTCTTAGTTAATTACGCTATATGCACACTCAAAATATTACAAAATCTTACGTACACACATTTGAGTTAAAACTTAATCAAAATCTATTTGAAAAATAATATTCTGTTAATAAATCATTAAAATTATATTTTTACTCTTAATACTACTCTAAAGCACTGATTTGTCCTAAAATTAATTCACATCGTAAATGTCTTCTTCCTTTGCCGCCACCTAAACATTAAGGTTTTAAGATTTTCACTCAAAATATATTTAAATATCCTTAAAATAATACGATGAACGGCTCAAATTTTTTGTTATCTAACTATATTCAGATTATTGAAAAATTATGATTACTTACTATAATAAAAATAAATTAAAATGTGTCGATTTTATAATATTTTGAGTATGTATGTCGTAACTAACTAAGAATAGATGTGTAATATATAAATAAAACTAAATTATGTGGTACGTAGGTAATTATTTTTTTTTAATGTAAATGATCATACATCTTTACTTCTTAAAGAAAGAAAAGAAGTTAGGTATGAACTTATATGTGTTTATGTTGAATTATAATGAAGAATAAAAAATGAAATGATTTGTCTTCATCATGTTAGTTAAATAAATTTTTTATTATATTTTTCAATCAAACCACACACAGCTGACATCTGTTAATGTTAATAGTATTAAATTTAATCTCACATTTCACATTGCCCATAATTTTTTAATATTAAAATTTAAATATACTTTATATTATGTATATATCTTTTAAAAAATAAAAGCAAATTATACTCAAATTACCGAGTTTAAAATATAATAACACGTAAGCCCACATTTTCAAGATTTTAGCATAGAATTCCTATTTTTTAAAATTTTAATATCTTGATTTTTTTCTAAATTTTGCTTGAAAAAATATCTCTATTATCTATTTATATAGCTCAGAAACTCCCTTTCATTCTATCGTGGGATGATTTATTTATGTGCTCCTCTCATCACTATTTATTGATTTTGCCAGAAGCCAAACTTCGCCTGACGATCACTCTCTATCCACATTCTTCATATATCTCAAAATAATAATTAACTTTATTTCATATAACTCTAAATAACAAAAATATCATGAAAAATTAATTTTATTTTTGCTTAAGTTAACTTTTGTTAAAAATGTAATAATAATTGCTCCAAAAGATAGGATGTATCTAATAGTTATAAACTACATTCATTGTATATTCACTCTTATTAACATCTAAATAACTACAAACTCGATGATTTTTACGTATCGGCTTCTTATTAATGTTTTAATTATTGGGATGTTACCGATGAACGCGTAAGACTCGAGTTGTGAGATAATATGTACTGATTAGCTCGAATATGAATAGTCGGCAAATCCATCATTAGTTTCAATCACATCAAATTGGAGATGACATTGATTTGAAACTAATCATTTATATGCAAACAATTTGTTTGCTTAAAAAAAAAAAAACACTTGTTGCTGTTATTTTTTCAGAGTGTTTCTTTGTATGACTGTTGAGTGATTATAATTGTTCAATCTCACACTTCTTATAGAAAGATCTCATGACACATATAAAAATAGTTGATTTTTAAATAATTTAAAATGTTAAAATTAATTAATTTTGTTTATGTAACACTATTATTATATAAATAAAATTTAATTTTTTATTTATATAACATTATTGTCGTATAGAAAATTTAGGGCAAATTACATTCAGATCTTTGAGTTTAACACTTAATATCACGCAGATTCATATTTTTTAAATTATAATATCGGGTTCGTGAGTATTTAAAAATTATCAAATAAGTTCTTTTTTTTTTTATTTTTTTATTATTAATATTTTTTAAAATTACCATTATCTGAATCCTGCGCACGCGCGCGGCCGGCGGCGGGTTCAAGAGGAGAGAGAGGGGCCGCGGGTAAAATGATAATTTTAAAAAATATTAATAATAAAAAAAATAAAAAAATAAAAAAATCTATTTGATAATTTTTAAAAACTCGGAGACTCCGATATTATAATTTAAAAAACGTGGACTTGCGTGATATTAAGCGTTAAACTCAGAAGTCTTAGTGTAATTTGCCCAAAATTTTATTTAAATTTAAAATTTAAGATCAGTTACAAATATTTGTTAAAGTATTGTAAGAAATTTGGTGTAATGGTCTTTAATATTAAAAAATTATAATAGCATTAAAAATAAAAAGATTTATTTTAGTTGGTTTACTATTGGTTTTTTAAAGTTCATGTTTAATATAAGCTTATAAAAACTTCCTTAATTTGGCTATAGAGAATTGGTTCTAATCTTTTTTTTTTATTCTATTTTAAATTAAATTTAGTGATATGTATTTAAAATATATATGAATAATATTTAAATTTGTATATTACATGTATAAATATTTTTAAATTTAATTTGTTCAAAATTTAATTTCAGTTAGCTTAAAATTAATTAAATCAAAGTTTATATTAAATTTGGGCCAAATAAAATTTGAAATTGAACTATAAAATCATTTAAACACGAAATTTTTTACATACAGGACATGAAATTTACACGAAATTACGTATTTCACCATCAATTCATAAATATTACCACTATCCTATTATATTCATTTAAATTTTACGCATTTCACATATTTCACACCATATTCTTTGATGATGAACTTCACATTTCTAAATTGGCCTTGATCTTAACTATATTATTAATATATTAATTAAATATTATAAATAAATTAATTTATATAAATAATAATTTAAATATTTATAAATTTATATATTTTAATTTATTTATCTTATTTAAAATTTCCGGTGCCGAATTTAAATCCATATGATTATAATTTTTAACTGAAGTAAGAAAATTAATGTGTTTACAGTAAAAAATAAAAATATATATTAGAATTTAGATATTAATAAATTCATGTATTTTAATTTATATATAATATTATAAATTATATAAAATATGTAAAATATGTGAAATATATAAAATTTAAATAAATATAGTGTGATAGTGATAATATTTATAAATTAATAATAAAATACATAATTTTATGTAAATTTTATGTACTGTATTTAAAAACCCTTTCAGGTTTTAGAAGATGGAGCTCGAAACTCGACTCGTTGTAACCCTATTTCTTCACTGGGACCAATTGGCCAGAAGCCCTCGCCTTTCTCCTCTCTAGCTCTCTCTCTTGTTGGGGTTCGAACGGGAATTCCTTCCGTCTTCACTAAAGCGAAGCAGGAAGGAATCTTTGCAAGGTGGTCGCGGTGGCGGTGGTTCCGGTGGTGGCGTAACTGGCGTTGCAAAGAGTGAAAGCAATGAGGATTCTTGCGTTTTTCTCTCTTCCAGCTCTCTTGTTCTATGTCTAGCCCGTCATTCTCTTTCCAGGGCATTGTTTTTTTTATTTCTGCGTCATTCCAAAAGAGGCTTTTGCTTGTAGTGAAGTTTATCAAGTAGGAGAAGAAAGAGAGTAAGTAGAAGAGGATTTGCAGTTAGGGTTGAAGGGGGTGCGAAGGATGAGAGAGAGTATATAGGATGGGGAATTGCGGAACGAAAGAGGAATCTGCAGTGGTTGCTGCGCAGTCTCAAGGTATGACTTTAGCCACTGTTCTTCTCTTCTCTTCTACTTTTTTGTTCTTCCGCATATGCTGTTTGTTTCAGTTCTTTATTTCGGCCCATTTTATTCTTCTGCGGTTGAATGGGTTGGATTTATTGGGCTTTACATGGCTTCTTTTTCTGTCTCTTTTTTAGTCACCCCGCTTTCTTCTTACGCTGATTTATGTTGTATATTCTGAATATTTATCGCTCATTCTTATCTTTTTAAACCTCTAAGATCAGGCTGCGAATTTCTTTTATTTTCAACCTCACTTCATTACTTTTGGGGATTTCTGTTGAGTAAAGGGCTATAATTTTTTACTTTCAGTGTTTATAACTTGGTGGAAGACAACTGCTTTGCATCCTGAGAAAGGAGATTTACTTTTTGTTGACATCTGGCTGATAACTTAATTGCAGCTCTAATCTTTCCTGTTTATGTGGGATTAGTTAGCAATGAACTGCAATAAATATTAAGAAATTTGGGTGTAACGTAGGAAGAAGTTATAGCTTTCCGCATTATGATTTCTAATTGACTATGTTGGGTATCTTCCATTTTTAAGCTTTAGATTAGAGATTTTACTCTCAATTCTTGTAAATTTTGACTTAAAATTGAAGATATTTGAGTGTGAAGTATTTTTGCTCCCTGAATTTCGAACTTGCTCTTTTGCAGTAAATAGCCAATTGTCTCAATTGGCTTCAAGAAACTCTTTTTTGGAGAAGAAGCATAACCGATCTTTCTCGGACCTAAGTGATCCTTCCACACCAAGAAATTTTGCAGACTCGAGGAATATTGCCATATACACTGATGTGATAGCATTCTCATTGTTTGAGCTTGAGACGATAACAAAGAGTTTTCGGACTGATTATGTTCTTGGTGAAGGTGGTTTTGGTACTGTATACAAGGGATATATTGATGAGAATGTGAGGATTGGTCTGAAATCATTGCCAGTTGCTGTTAAGGTACTTAATAAGCAGGGCCTTCAGGGACATAAGGAGTGGCTTGTAAGTAATATTACCAGTGTCTTTATGCATACATTTCATCTATTTAACTTTTCCTTGTTTGAGTCTTTTGAATTCTTATCTGGGAAGATTAATGTCTTCCTGTTGATATCTTGAATTTTTATATGCTTTGCAAATTGCAATATGAACTCAAGGAATTTTATATTTTTTAATTAATTTCTTTTGTAAGCTATCATGAATTAGATGATAAACTGAAATTTGGAAGAATTCTTAATCATCAGTTCTTTTTTTCTTTTTCAATCAAAACTGCAACATTTTCCCTGAATGCAGGTTATTCTTGCCATTTTTGTTATTCTATGTACTTAGCATGCTTTTTCTTTTATTGAAAGATTTTTCAGTGATTATGCCGAGTTCTGTTTGCCAAGGTGAGTTATATTCAGTGTTTGATTCTTCATCTCTAACAATTTCTTGTTCCCTCCGAATAAGTATTCATCAGAGAGATTGCTGCAATAGCCCTACCTATTTTTTATACTATACAATTTTATGTGATGCAACTATTTACTACTTGATGCAGCGCGATAACGAATAGACCTATATGTTTTTAGGCTCGATTAGCTTTGATATCACGTTGATGCAATGAGGGTTCACTAATTTGATTCTAAGATACGAAGTAAAAAATGATTGGTGCTTAGGTGTGTATGTTATGCAATGTAAGGCTTCTAATATTCCAAAGAACTTAAGATGCATTAATTTATGTAATTAAAATGACTTAATTTTATGAGCATGAAATTATACTCTTTTAAAATTCTGATTTAAACTAAGTTAAATACCCTACCCTAAATCTATGAGTATGAAAATATGCCATATGCTTCTAATTGAGGAGATTAAATAAATTAAATTTTAAGTTTGCATATTAGAAAATTCATATAAGACTTCATGAGGTTTTTCTGATAAAGTTAATGATGTTCCAAATGAATCCAGAAAACTCATACAATGAAGTTAAGTAATATTTCAAGATCCTAAGAAGATTTAACAATCATGCCAACAGAACTCAAAGTACCCTTATATGGAGAGCAATATAGGAACCATGCAATGTTTGGCATTTAGGCAGATGATTTGAGCAAATATGGTTATTATAGTTCAGATTAAATTTATGAAACTAACAAGGCTAAGATTCTAAAATTTATTTGAGACAGTTGAATAGTGAAATTCCAAACATACTAGATTGATTAGTTGAAAACAATAGAAAATGGATTAAAACTTCAACAAGATATCCAAAACAATGAAACTTAGAATGCATATGGAAGACTAATCAGAAATAAGAGTAATAAGCCAATCCAACAAAAAGAGTAGGAAGAAAGCAAAGAAACTATGAAGGAAGAAGCTCTAGCTCCAATTGAACCTCAAGCCTTTGAGAAGGTCACAACCCTTTGCTATTACCAGATCATTATGGTGGTTGCAGCCCAGTACCACTCCCAGCCAAACCGGTGCTGCACCTATGCTGAATCAATGACAATTATTGAAGAAGACCTCTTATTCTTAGCTGAGTGAAGACAACATCATCATCATCATCATCATCATCAACAAACATCGCCAACGTTAGCTTTTAGGTGATTTATAGAGGAAGATGTGGGGCCCGATAGAACTTCTCTGTACGGATTGTGCACATCGTCAACATGTGGATGACATGGCCAGCGATGAGTACTGGTATTGCAGAGAGGCAGTGACTTGGGGTGACATGGGCTGGCGTGAGCCGAAGACTTCACAAACCTGCGAAGCTTGACAGGGAAGCCATCCCACGAGTGAAGGGAGAGACTGATCAGGTTAGGGAATTAGATTGAATTTATGGGTTAAATTACAATTTAGTCCCTTATCTTCCATTCCTTTATAAATAAAATCCGATTTCATCTAATTTGATTCATTTTGAATCTTGACCTAACCTGAATCAAATCAAACATGACTGAATTGATTGAAACACTTATAGGACATACAATGGGCATTCCCATCTATATGAGTAGTCTGACTAACGCAATAAATAAAAGGGATAATTACCTACATACCACACCATTTAATTTTATTTATGCATTACCCATCTATACTTAGTTAATTACGCTATGCACACTCAAAATATTATAAAATCTTATGTATACACATTTTAACTTGTTTTCATTATAATGAGTAATCATAATTTTTCAATAACCTAACTATAGTTAGGTTACAAGAAATCTGAGTCATTCATCATATTATTTTAAGGATATTTAAATATATTTTGAGTGAAAATCCTAAAATCTTGATGTTTAGATGGTGGCAAGGGAAAGAGATATCCGCAACGTGAATTGATTTTAGCACAGATCAGCGCTTTAGTGTGGCATTGAGGAAGAAAATAATATGTACTATTAAGGGTAAAAATGTAATTTTAATGATTTACTGACGAAATATTTTTTTTAAATAGATTTTGACTGAGTTTTAACTCAAGTGTGTGTATATAAAATTTTGTAATGTTTTGAGTGTGCATAGCGTAATTAATTAAGAATGGATGGATAATGCATAAATAAAGCTAAATGGTGTGGCATGTAGGTAATTATCCTTAAATAAAAATACATCCGATGACATATAAAATAAGCAATAAACTAGATGATAAGCCGATCTTCGCTTGGATGTGAAGATCGTATCAATGTGCCAGTAATGGACATTGCAATATGCCCTATATCACTACTAGGGAAAGAAGAAGTGCATTACCCTTGGAAATATTAAATCCAAGCCATGAGCATTGTGGGCACTTTTTTACATAAAATGGACATATCAACTTAACTTACATGACACATAATGCCTTATAAAAAAAGATAACTTCCTTTCAACTCTTTGGCAATATTAGATGCAGATACATTTTTTTTAAAGATTCCATACTTTTGATCGGTTATTTAAAATTGTAGATGTTATGTAGTTTCTCCTACGGTGAATTTTGTTTACCATTATTTGTCGAGTATTTGCCCTAAGATGACAGAATGTTTGATTTCATTCTCAGATGATCTCTAATCAGAATTTCACCTTTGTATGACAAAATGATATGCCTAGCATCACTACAAGTAGTGTCTGAAAATCCATTAAACATCTCTATTTTTTTTATTATGCTTGTCACTGACAGCATCCTTCATGCTCACCTAATAATACAAGGATGAAGCACTATCATGTTGACTTGTTTTCATTGATTTTGTTCTTCTTTGCTCATCGGATACATTTGTTTCGAGAAAGATTGGATGCATTTCATGTTTATAAATTATGTTGCTTTTTTGCCAGACGGAGGTTAATTTTCTAGGACAATTAAGGCATCCAAATCTAGTAAAGCTAATTGGATATTGTTGTGAGGATGATCATCGGCTTCTTGTGTATGAGTTCATGTTTCGAGGTAGCCTTGAGAATCACTTATTTCGAAGTAAGTAACTTAAGCATTGAACTTTTTGGATTCCTTTGTTACATTTAACTAATTGTTTTTGTTGCTTTTGGTCTATTTAGTGTATCCTTTTTGGGCAAATTATCCGAGTGAAGGTCATTTTAACTAGTCAGTAGAGAGGCGACTATTGACTAGACCTGCAAATGGATATCGAGTTCCTACCCAAGTTTTGGTCATATCAAGTTTTCAGATTGTGTAAAAACATGAATTATTATCCGAACTGAAAATGGGCCCAATCCTTTTCGATTATTCCTAGTGGTATTTGGGCCAATCAACCTGAAAAACCTGATAGTTCCCATGTGTTATGTGTATTTATATATCGGGTATACTAAATTTGTTTGTATGATGTATACGACTAAAATTATTTCAGTTTATTCGCTTGCCTGCTTTTATTTTAGATTTTTGTGAGAATGACATACATGCCACTAATATCCTTCATATTTACATTATTTGACACCAAAATTTTCATATTTACATGTAGGTCACTAAAGTCTTGTAAAGTCTGACATTTTTAAGAAATATTCTATTTGCATGATGTATGAATATGTATTTGAACACTTTTAGGTTACATCGGTAGATGGTAGGAGATGTCTAGGTCGTTGATGGTAGTAAAGCATAATCACTATGGTATATCATGAAGGTGTTCAAATACGTATCCATTATATCATACAAATCAAATATTCCTTAAAGATACCAAGATAAATGAAGGAAGATAATTTTTTGTAATATTTGTAAGATTTTAATGGCTTATATGTAAATATGAAAACTTTGGTAACATGTAAATATAAAGATTTTTTTTTTTGATAACAAGTAAATATAAAGATTTTAGTGACATGAATGTAAATCCCCTTAAATTGATCCCCTTAAATTGTATACTAACCTAATTGGATTATGTGGTCATTGTGAGATTAAGTATGAAATATGCAGGTCTACAGCATTGGGCTATCTTTGTTTGGACCTGACCCAATCTAGATACAATCAAATCATAATCTAGACTCGTAAGTGATTTTGGATCTGACCCCACCCATTTGCATGCCTACGGCTGACATTGTCATTGTCATTTGTTCAGTGATTTCAGATTTAGTAAGATACTGTTGCAATGGTTTTTCTGTCAATGGTTCTCCCCTGAGCTGGCTGTTCTTGTTTGTCTTTCAGAGACAACTTCTCCATTATCTTGGGCAACAAGAATGATGATTGCACTAGGGGCAGCCAAAGGGCTGGCTTTCCTTCACAATGCTGATAAGCCTGTCATCTACCGGGATTTTAAGACCTCGAATATACTTTTGGACACCGTTAAGTAGATAATTGTATTCTCATTTCTTGAAGTAGAGATTTTTATTCTCATTTCTTTGTGTTGACAGTGGAATCATCTCTTCTAACTTCTTTTCATTTTCAATTTCCAGGACTATACTGCCAAGTTATCTGATTTTGGACTTGCAAAAGCAGGGCCACAAGGTGATGAGACCCATGTCTCTACGCGGGTTATGGGCACTTACGGATATGCTGCACCGGAATATGTCATGACTGGTTAGATCCTTTCTTCATAAAATTCTCACGCCTTGCCACTAAATAGAGATCCATTCATTTTCACTTTAATTGATTTTGTTATGAGGGAGAGAGGGGGAGGGAAGAGTTCTTTGGTCCTTTGTTATGGAAATTTGCACTTCTACTTTCTCAAGATAAAAAATTATAAATTTTCGTTGTTTAATTATGTAGGATTTTCTGAACTTCGTTATGCACATCTAATTCCCAATTTTAATTTCAGTTCAATTGACTATGAATCAAACTATGATGATTCACTTCATGTTGGTAGATATTAAATCTCTGGTGATCAAGTACCTTAAAGTTAAGCTTATATTATATGACTCAAGAATAACTTATTATTTTTATATGTTTTTTCACGTGCAAGCTCATTTGGGTTTTCTGCATGAATTTAATGCAATGCGTCTTCTTTTTTCTTTGCTAGAAATAACTGGGGCCTGTAGTATTGGTACTTGATATCTGTTACTTGTAGTATGTTAACCTAAAAACTTGAAGTTGTGGTTTGTGAACTAGAAATAAGTACATGTTCTTATAATAAAACTATGATGAGACATTTGGTGACAGCTGAATGAAACTAGAAAGAGTGGCAGTTAGATCCTATTTTCGAATGAAATGTGGGAATGGACTTGGCTTCATCTCCAACATTGGTTAAAAATCGAGAGAAAAGTGAACTAAAGCGGGAAGGAAATCCATCCCATATGCCAAGCCTAAGCAAAGCTTCTGTTGCCTTTTGGTTTCAATAGTCAATGTAGGAGTTTTTCCTTTACCCTCCTTGCGCTTCACAGCTGCCTTTGGCTTCTCAGTTATAAAATATTGGTATTGTTGCAGAGGTTTATATGTATATTAACATAGTGCATTCCTGAAGTTTCTTTTTTCCTTTGAAACCTTTCTCCACCTCATTGATGTAACTGCAAAATCCTAATTTATCTTCATCATGTTTTGTTGGTCCATAACTCTTCCATCGACAGGTCATTTAACTGCAAGGAGCGATGTCTACAGCTTCGGTGTTGTCCTTCTTGAGCTCTTAACTGGTCGGAAGTCCATTGACAAGACTCGGCCAAGCAAGGAGCAGAGCCTTGTCGACTGGGCTCGCCCAAAGCTCAGTGACAAGAGGAAGCTCTTGCAGACAATCGATCCAAGGCTCGAAGGTGAGTACTCTCCTCGCGCAGCTCAGAAAGCATGCAGCCTGGCCTACTATTGCTTGAGCCAAAACCCAAAGGCGAGGCCCCTGATGAGTGATGTCGTCGAGACGCTAGAACCGCTGCAAGAAAGCAGCACCACGGTCAATCACCGGATGCAGCGAAGGCTTACAGCTACCAGCATGGGTTGCCGACCAACTCCGGCGGCAAAGTGTCCTCCTCCCTGCACGGTGCCTGCTTGCCGGGTGAGGTGATTTCAAGCTTCTCATCATATATATTCAGCAGTGCTGCTTGTTCTAATACTCTTGTTTGCTGATTCACTTCATGACCCTTTGGCATTTGAATTGTATATGGTTTGAGGGTAATCTGGTTACTCTATTTTGTAAGCTTTTCTTCGAAGAATTTTTGCAATCTGAATAAATTTGACAATCTCCTTCGCAAAAATTTGCGCAAAATCTTCAAAGAATTAGTCTCTAAAAAAAAAAAAAAAAATTTTAGTTTACTGTAATTAAGAACCGGTTCATCTTCTTTAGTGAGGTAGCCTCTGCCAAAGGGCTTGGATTTTACTCTTGTAATAATGAAAGTGTTGTTATTGATTATTGATGATCATCATTCCAAAGCCTTGAAGGCATAAATTCCTGTTTATGTTGTTGATTTACTGTGAATTTTGGTTTTAACTAAGGGGTGTTTGATTTAGTGATATTTATAAATTATTTTTTATAAAATTATTAATCAAAAAAATAGTATCTAAATATTATAATTTTTATTTTAAGTTAAAAATAATGTTCCATAATAATTAAATTTTATTATTATCTTGATAATAGTAGAATATGAAATATACTTAGTTATTATTTTAATGTTGGTATTGTATTGTGCTTTATTAGAAATAAAGATTTTTTTTTTTAAAGTTTTGTAGCATGCAAATAAAATTTATTTTAATTTATACATTTGGTGCTTATTTTAATTTAACTTATATGTTATTATTATTTAAGTGCTGTTTTTTTTAACATGTTTTATGTATTTTTATTTTATTTTATTTGTTTGATCCATTGCTACTAAATGAAATGATTTTTTTAATTGAAATTATTGCAACCAAAAAAAAGTGACCTATTTCCAGCCCAAGTTTATTTTTGAGCTTAATCCGTTAGATTATTTATGAGATTAATTTTTAATTTATTAAATTATTTAGTGGATTAAACTCATAATTTATTTTTGGGTTATTTATTAGTAAATTTTTTATTAAAATAAAGAGTTATTTATTCTTATACCTTTTAAAACTCTTCTTAACTCATATATTTTTCGAAATTTTTATTTTATTTATATATCATTTTTGATTTATTTTTATAATTTTTTCTTTACATGGATAAGGGCCTATTTATATTCAAGTGTGCATTTATTATGGGTTCATCTCATTGAATCTTATTTTAGTTAAAAATTTTAGGTTATTTAATAATTTTTTTAATAATAATTATATTCTTTGATGCAGAGCCAAATCATCGGCGCCAGTGACTTCGTTGTAATCTACGACCCCGAGCGTAGATTATAATAATATATTTTCTTGTACATAGTTATCTTTATTTCTGTATTTTTTTTTGAGTTGTTTGGAGTCGTATATTATATTTGTATCGGTGGGAATGCCCACTTTGGCGTCATGTATAAATAGTGGGTCAGTCTGAGTCTTGTGCATGCCAATCAAATTGGGTTCAAGAATAGTTCATTTTGAACCAATTTGATTTAAAGTTAGTCGAGTTTGGAACCGGTTTATGATGCAGCTAAAGTAGGAGGACTTGGTTGCAATTTCATCTTTATTAAATCACCTCCAGCCCTAATATGAGATCGGGGCCTTCTGTCTCTGCCGGGTTGCATCGCTCGGCTGCTCCGGCTCGCCGCGACGCGCCGCGCTCGCTTCGCCGAGCCCAAAAGGTGGCCACGCCTGCTTCGCCGACGCATTAGATCGTGGCCGCGCCTGCTTCGCCGACGCGTCAGATGGTGGCCGCGCCTGCTTCCCTTGGTTTTTTGATCTTCGAGCGAATCTGCGCAGGTGGCGTCGAATTCGGACCGGGAACGCAGTGAGGCTGCAGGTTTCCCTTGGTTTTTCTGTTCTGGTTTTGGGTTCAGTTATATTTCCATTTGACTTGGGTTTGATTTCATGTTTATGTTCTATTCTATTTTCGTTTGCCTAAATCCAAACTTTATTATTCTCTGTTAAAGCTACTGATCCACTCTACTGCCATCGTTTTAGCTTCTTTATTCATTGGAGTTTGAATGTTCAGTTTGTTCATGCCAAAATTATATCCAGTTCTAGATTTTCCTGCTTGAAATGAGATCTGTTATATTGCAATCCATTTATTTGCTAATTTCTGATCCAGTTGTGTCAACTGTACAGAATCCGATTTCCTGTTGATGTTAAGTTTGAGATATATTGAAGCTAAATTATTCTTCTATTTGGTGAAGCCTATGAAATAAACTTTAACAGATTGAAAATTCTTTGATTTTCAAAATTAAGAAGTTAAGTTAATGTTTAGTGGTTAATTTTTATTAAATTGATAGTTTCCTAATTTAATTTGCTTATGTTTTTCCGAAGTTACTTGGAGTATTTTAATTTTCTTTAGAAAATCCTATTAAAAGTTTTTGTGGATATGTGGTCGTTGCTAATTAGTATAATTTATTTCACCTTAGTTTAATCTCCTCAAATTAGCATCATAAATTGCATTTATCTGTTTTTTATTTAATTATCACAATTATAGTCGTAACTGTATTATTACCTAGGCACGTGTCCTTTATTGGTCGTGTGACTTGCTTTAGCGATTCTCGCGCGACATCATTCTTACATTTAGCTTTGTTTAAACATGTAAAATTTAGAAAAGTCTTCAAAAGATTATATGATAGTTTTACTTGTAAATATAATTTTGATTAGCATATATATTGTAAAAGTTATCAAGTTTTAAAATAAAATCAATACTTTCGATTTTCTTCTCCTACTAATTCATTTTTAGGGACACTTATAAAAATGAGAAAAAATGTAACAATCTGGAATCGAAGAAGGTGAAGAGTGATCGTCGAAGTGATGCCTATATGAGTGAATCGGAAACGTCCGGATAAGGAACGACTTGTGATATGCTTCTAGATGAAGAGGTACATGAATAAGTCATCTTGCATTGAAAAGGGAAGCGAGATCCTAAGTTGTATAAGTAAATAATATGATTTTAAATAATAGAGATATTTTTTAAGATAAAACTGTGAGGCTAATGATAGAAAATACCATAGTTAAGTCTATTTGAACTGAAGTAGTACTAGGGTGGGTGACATCCTAAGAAGTACTCAAATCACGTATTTCTCTAAAACTAAATCAGACAATACTTTTATATTTAAATCACAAAAAATTATAAAAAATATTTTTAAAATGAGTTAAAATTAAGGAGTGGTAGAGTTTACATAGTCGATAGGAAGGGAGGTAATAATAAGACAAATTTATTTAAACAATTGGCTGGTTAAGTCGTGTCGCTTGCATCGACCTTGTGCAGCAACGTTGCCGTAGTACAAGCTGGAGGCGGGAAAGCGAGATATTTAATTTAAATATATATTTTATTTTAAAAATAAAAAAATATAAATTAAATAAAAAGGTCTAAAATTTATATTTAAAGTATCCCGAAACCTGATGATATTTATCCTGTTAATTTTAATATTAAAATTTATATATAATATGATTTATAAAATTAAATATAATTCAAATTTAAAAAAATAGTTTGGAAAAGTAAAAGAAGTCCCACCATAATTATTGGGTACGGACGCATAACGCTAACGTCCCTCCATCAACAGCGAGAGTCACGTGGATCAGTGGGCCTTCACCCATCTCACAATTTTTTATTAGCCTAAAAAGCCACTAGAAGCCGCACTTTACCTGAATGTTTTCTTTTTTTTAGAACATCACTCGATGATTATTCTCTGCCCTCTTCGGTCACGAGCGTCATAAATTCACCAGCTTTTACTTGATTCATCCTTAAACTACATCGTATTGCAGGAGGTTGGCTCTGATATTATACTGTAATATTTTGTGATCTAAATATACAAATATTGTCTGCTTTAATTTTAAAGAATTGTATGACTTGAGCATTTTTTAGGAGATTTATATATTCTAAATTATGACCATCATCGTGACACAAATCTAACAATTTTTGTAAAATACTTATCATACATATATATTCTTTAATATTTTGATTATATAATAATTTAAATATAATAATAAATCATAATATATTTTTTTGTTCAATAAAAATGACATTTAATAAAGTATAAAAGTGAAATTTAAATTATATAAATTAAATGAAATAATGATATTAACAATAGAAAATATAATATAAATAAAATGATTAAAATGCAACTTAGAATTTTTTCATAATATTATTACTAATATTAATAAAAAAAATAAAGACCGTTGGCTCAAAGGCTTCCCAAGAGGGGGGTGAATTGGGAATAATAAAATTTAAGAGTTTAAATATAGGCAATTAAACTAAAAGATAATTCAACCGATACAGAGAGGTTGATTTAGTAAATCAGACAGCAGAAGAAATAGAACAGAGAGTACCACCAGAAAGTAAGGTTGATTTGCAAAATAGGACTCAGTGCAGAAATGAGGTCAATTTTCAAAATAGGACTCAGTACAGAAATGAGGTCAATTTAAGAAATAGGACACAGTGCAGAAATAATGTATTCAGCAAATAAAGAGGGCAAGCAGTAGAAATGTATCACACAATAGGCACAAAAGATTTATAGTGGTTCGGCCTTCCGCCTAGTCCACTCCCCACGCACCTCGAATGGGAATTTCACTAAAACCCCGGCTTTTTACGGGAACAAAAGCCGAACAAACCCAGT
>KZ452014.1:1541848-1599821 GCA_002786265.1 Apostasia shenzhenica | reverse complement strand
AGTCCTAGAAAAGAAAACAATAAAAATTCCATAGAGATCCATCTTTTCTCTGGACTTTAATTTGGACTCAATCCTCATATGAGATAATGTAACCTGTTAACACACTAAACAAGAGGATTAGTCTACAACAACTAAATTAATTGTTGTCATCAAAATCAAAGGGTTCAACAGAGACGGTGCTAACTGAGCACATAAAATAATAAAATAGTATATATGTGTGTGCTTGTATATATATATAAATATATCAAATCAATTATAAATTGAATTAATTAATTCTTAAATGAGTTAATTTTAAGATAATAAAAATCAAGTAAATTTAAATCGAATAAAGTATGAATGAATTTCGGTTGATTTTTACATAAAATTACTACTCATAAAAAATATTTCAAATATAAAGTAGATAAAAAAAAAAGAAATACTCTGAATGATCGCTCAAGCAAAATTTTCTTCAGATTAAAATCACATTTTTTAATTTTTGTTTTCTCACATCTACTTTTTTCCCCTTTTTTTCTTTTCTATTTATTCATTCCTGTGTTTGACGTGACGGCTAAAATCAGGACTAAAATAATATTAATTTAAAAATAATAATAATAATAATAAATAAATTTTTTAAATTATTCTACACAAATTTTAATATAAAGAAGTATTATTTTATTTCACATGCTCAATAATTTCAATAAAAATATTAATTTTATTTCACATCCTAGATCAAAATACTTAAATTGAGTATTTTGATCTAATGTGTAAAATAAAGTTGATATTTTTATTAAAAATTATTGAGTATGTGAAATAAAATAATATTTTTTTATATTAAAATATAAAATAATTTAATTTTTTTTATTTATTATTATTATTATTATTATTATTATTATAAAATAAAATAATTTATGATTTTGATCCTGCTAAACAGTAAAGTTGCCCACCTAAACTCACACGAAGCCCTTTTTTTTTGAGAGTTTTACGCAAATATTATTATTCTATATTCTTTACATATATTTTATTCATAAAGTAATTACCACATATATAAATTTTCTGAAAATTATATCTAAATGTAATATATTATGATTTATACAAAAGTAGGTAAAAGACTTTTTAAAAATATTTTTAATTTACAAAATATATTAAATAAATATTTAATTTTATATTTATTTGCAAGTTGCCAATCGATTTAATAATTTTCTTTCTAGTAATATCTCAATTTTAATATGAAAAGATGGTATGTATAATATAATATATAAAGATTTATATTATATATATTAAATTTTTTCGTTATTACATATAATATATATATATATATAGTAAATAAATGTTTGATTTAATATATACCAATTTTAGATTTAAAATTGTAAGATAATATATATATATATATTTATTTTAGATAATATATATATATATATATATATATATATATTTGGTTGACAATTCTAAGATAATATTAAAAAACTATAAAACCCTAGAGTTCGCGCTTCCGTGTTCGGCTCCGCGGTTTCCAGGCTTCGCCCTTCTACTTCGGCGCTGCCGTGCTCCCCAGTCCCCCCTTCCAGTCTCCAAGATTTCAAGTCAAAGCTGGTTCTCGCCGGCAGATAGAGAGGTCTGGTAGATTACAGAAACGCTCTCTCTCACTCTTTTGTCGCTGGTTGATCTACTCTTTAGGCTGCTTTTGTCCCTCGCGCTTTTGAGTTTCTACTTGTTCGACGTTTCTTCCACTGTCACAGGCTATGGCGAGGACCAAGCACTTCTCTAATAATCGAAATCGCCGTCGAAGGCGGAGCTTCAGGCATTCACGAGGCGGGGAGCAGGAGCAGCAGCAGACTTCCGGTACCCCTTCCTTCTTGCCATTGTCTGAAATTTCGTTTTTCCTCCTGCAAATAATTGCATTGATACCCTAATCTCTGCTCTTTAGAGGCCCCAGATAATGCAGCAACTCCAGAATCTAAACGTGTTGGAGTAAGATTGGCTCTCCAACCTCTCAGTCCTTAAACTTTTTTTCTTCTTGGAAATGGTTGGTGCCGGGGTTTAGAAAGTTTTGGTGGGTTGCAGGAGGGAGGAGACAAGAATGCTGGACTTGTGCCTCCAGCTCGCCAAGGTCCAATTCTATTGCTTCATGAGCCCATGTTATTCTGTTTTGTATTTTTTAATTTTGAAACATTCAATATGTTTGATTGTATGATGACATTCTTCTCTCGAGAACTCTTCAGCAGCCAGTCCCCGAAAACGCAAATTCAAGCCAGGGACTGTGGCGCTTAGGGAGATTCGGCAGCTTCAGAAGACTTGGAATTATCTAATCCCTGCTGCAACTTTCATACGGATTGTCAGTACTATCTACCTAATATTGTCTGCTCTTTGACTTCCATTGATATGATGCCTCTGCATGTCTTCTCTTTATTTTAAGCTTCTTTTGTTAGTTTCTGCATCAATGTTGTGAATATTGTATGCTATATTCGCTTGTGACTTTGTTTCAGATCTTATTCTCCATACCAATAAATTTTCTTGTGACTTTGTTCTAGAGCTAATCAGTTCCATCCCAATATATTTACTTGTGATTATTAGGGTAGATTGCTCTTCATTAGCAAACCTTTGGGGAAAAATGTAAACTTCTATTGCAATTTAATTATATGACATTGTTTTGAATATCTGCAATTGTTGATAACAGGTGAAAGAATTGACTATTTTTTATTCAAAGGAAGTAAATCGTTGGACAGCTGAAGCTTTGGTTACGATTCAAGGGGTAAATTGAATGTTTTTTTGTGGCTAGTAAATCTTTCCTTTCACTGTCGAATTATAAATCAAGTTGAGTTGTGAATGTTGTAAATAGCACTTATGCAAGAAAAAACATATTCTAACCATTTAGATGGCAATATTAATGTGAATGGTAATAACTTGGTGCAATTTAATTCTGCTATTTTGTCTGTGAGGTGCAACACTTCTTTGAAGAATGATCTTTTCAGGGACTATTGCTTGTCCTGCATTTTGTGTGGATATAATTACACCGGTAAAACTTTTGTAATCATTACTAAAGTTAAACTTAGTCACTAGAAGTTTGCCATGTATCCGTAAAAATAGCTTTTTGTCCTTACCATATCTGCAGATCAATCTCTATGACACCAATCTTCTAATACAAGATAAAAAGGCAATCGTAACCTTGAGAGAATCCGTTATTAATAGAGAGTAGCACTTCTTCCCTTGTCAAATTCCTTGCTTAGGTTATAATGAAGGGATTTCTAGCTTGGTTCGGAGAACATTAAAGATTTGTATTTTGCTTGATGTTATTACTTATTTCTTACTCCTATGAGTTATGAAGGGATGGTTGGCAATCGGCATAGTTCAACAAATTGAGGCTTTGATGAATCTTGTTGATGGGAAAATAAGTTCACATAAACAAATGTATTTTTGAAGATCATAAAAGTTGTCTTTCTTTTAGGCTTTTAGCAAGCTTTTCTCTGTCATGTAAGGATTGGATGAGTCTTGGTAACATAAAACCAAAGATTTTAACCATTGATGAGCACTTGGAACAACAGACTTTGGAGGGGTATGATGTTGAGGATGCCCAAATGTTGTATCTTATAGGTAGCCAATATAGCTAAAAAATATGCCTTTTGATAGATTTGGTGGAAAATGTTTGGCTAATTGTGTTTGGAGCATTTTTAAAAGCATCTTCTGTGTGGCCTAAGACATTATAAAAATCTTTGAGACTGAGAAAAATATTCTGTCAAGAATGAGTTTTGATATTTAGGGTTATAAGGCCATATGAGAACTTGATTGTAGGTATCTAATTTGATCACTATTCAATTACAAGAGAGGCTTGTTGTTCTTATATTTTAATGTTGAACAAAAGTTCCAAACCTGTTGCAAGTTTGCAAATTTTCTGTGATAAACATAAATGTAATCATTATGTAAGTTTGGTTCTAATATGTTGAGATTTGTTTTTATGTCTCAACCTGACCTTATCAGGGCTTAGGGGTTCAAGACAAACCTAAGAGAACCCTGTTTGGTGACTTAGTTTAAAGTTAA
Organism: Apostasia shenzhenica; assembly: GCA_002786265.1. Classification (NCBI taxonomy): domain Eukaryota; kingdom Viridiplantae; phylum Streptophyta; class Magnoliopsida; order Asparagales; family Orchidaceae; genus Apostasia; species Apostasia shenzhenica. Next base: position 1,595,810 of record KZ452014.1, on the reverse strand, counting down.
ATTTAAATGGTTAAAGTTATATCTTGGAATTTGTATATATGTACAATGTAGTTCATTTTTTTGTTGGGACATATGTGTTATTTTAAATAAAATTATCTTTTTATAGTCATACTTAAGTAGGTGTGAAATGTGATTGTTTCTTATATTAAAGTTTGTGTGAGTTGTAATTGAAGTTAAATTTATTTGACATTAAGTATGGATTATGGAGTTATATGCAGGGGTGGCAAAATGGGTTGTTTGATCGTGTTCACCCAAATCCAACCTGACCAGATTATTAAATAGGTCAAAAATCAATGACCCGAACTTGACCTGATTAATAAATGGGTCTGGTCAAACTGCCAAACCGACTCGTTTAAAGAACGAAAGTTTATAAATGGGTAACTCGAACTTGACCAGACTTAATTATGTACAACTTTAATCTGATCTGTTTAATACAACAACAACAACAACAACCAAGCCTTAATCCCACTAGGTGGGGTCGGCTACATGAATCCTTTGTTTCCATTGCGCTCTATCAGTTACCAAATTCTTATCTAAGTTTAAGTAACTAAGATCACTCCTTATAGTTTCTTGCTATGTCTTCTTTGGTCTCCCTCTTCCTCTTTGTACATGGGCAAAATCCAGTAACTTAATTGTTCTAACTGGAGCTTCAATTGGCCTACGATTTAGATGTCCAAACCATCGAAGCCGACTTTCTCTAAATTTATCTTCAATTGGTGCAACACCAACTTTCTTTCGGATATACTCATTTCTCATTCTATCCTTTCGTGTATACACATCCACCTTAACATTCTCATTTCTGCAATATTTATTTTATTTGTATGTTTCTTCTTTGCAGGCCAGCATTCAGCACCATATATCATTGCTGGTCTTACTATAGTTTTATAAAATTTATCCTTAATTTTGGATGAGATTTTTCTATCGCATAACACACCAGAAATTCTCAGGTTGAGTTCACCAATCGGGTCATATATTGTCACTTGTAGCTCCATGTGCATGTTAAGTGTGGAGATGCTATATGCATGTTAATATCACATAGTTGACAGACATATATAATCATTTTTGACATTCTTTATTAGTAAATATGTTCAACTCAACTTAGAAAAACTCAAAATTATTAAGATTAGAATACGCTAACAGCCTACAAAAGCTTAAAATACCAACTTGGCTGAGAGGTGCATTTGCTTTTTTGCAACTTTTAAAAACTGTATTTACGCATGCACCACTCAAATATTAGTTGTATATTACTTTTTAACCTTAGTATTTACTTGTATACCACATTTTATATTATTCTATCACAATTTTATCCAACATATCCACACGTGATGGGTTATATGATCTATAGGGAGGTAGATAAATATGTACGTATTTTAGATATGTACATATGTAGGATCTAGTACACGATAAAGACTATCAAATTACCCCCTACTTTGAACCACTTCATCGAGAACCCAATGCATGAAAAGGTGATGAGTTTCTAAATGACCCTTATGGTTGTCTACCTTGATTATTTGTTAGTCCAGAGCACCTTGTCCATGCCACCAAGTCTTGGATATCAATGAGATAAAAGACATGACTATTCTATTGTTGTTTTATATGGGAAAATACTGGTTTGTTTGGTTGGAGGAAACTTTTGCCTATGCAGTTGAATTTTTGGGCATGCTTTAAGATGCATGCTTGCTAGAAAATAAAGTACGTTGTTATGTTAAAAGTTGTGTAGGATGTAAAAATGTTGATGGTTATATTTAAGGTGTGTAGGTTGTTAAGTGAAGTTAATCTTTTATATTGGAGTTTGTGTAGGATGTGAAATTAAAATTTTATTATATTAAATTAATGTAATAACAGGGAAGGGGGAATAAGTCAAGTCATGGCTCTTTTGGTTGATTGCCAAACAATACTATAGGGGATAATAAAAAAATCAATTGTATAGGGAAGTTCAACAACCACTCGTATATTAAACTTTTTTCAATTAGCGGGGGAAAACTTGTAAATAGATATAAGTATGCTTTGGGCATATGAAGGGAGACTCTAAAGTAAAATCACTTTGATTAGTTTGCTAAACTTCCACACCAAATAGCCCAAATTTTCTTTTCTTTGTTTGGCACTACGAATCTGAACTTCTGTCAAGGAGGGATAAAAAAAATCAAATAGTGATTTTTTTGGCTAATTGCCAAACGAAACTTTATAGGGAATAAGGGGAAAAATTAGTTGTAAGGACTAAGTCTAGTAACTATTCCTGTATTATATTTTTTCTCTATAAGTAGGGAAGAACTTGTAAATAACTACAAACAAGCTTTGGGCATTGAAGTAAAACTCTTAAAGTAAAATCTCCTTCGACCAGCTCACAAAATTTCAGCACCAAACAACCCAAATGCTTTTTCTCTGTTCAGCATTGGGAACCTCCAACTAGAATTCCTTTTAAGGAGGGAAGCCTGATGCATATTATGATTAACCTGCAGTATTTTACATTATTCAACTTAGATATGTTTTGGAAGGAAACATGTTTTTTGTTTGGAGAGAGAAAAAAAGTTAGTGCTAGTTCAATTATAAGATGGGCTAAGTTTGTCATGCTTCATTCAACTTGGGTTCACATATATTCTTTTATTGCATATTGTCTTTGGAAGCTCCTGAATTCAAGTTAAACTTCTTTCGCTTATTTGGCTAATTTTTTATTGTGTATTACTCTGGAAGCTTCCTTAATTTTCAAATTTCTTTACTCAAAATTGTGAGGAAAATGAGTAATGGCTTGTTGACATCATGATTATTGTACAGTTTGGAACCATCTATCATGTATTATTGAAATTGTAGCCCGTGAGATTAATTTACCTCTCAAACATAACTTTCCTGTGAAAATCAACAAACATAACTTTTTTGTTGGGTTAGAAAACTATCGAAATTCTTGGTTTGCCATTTGTAGCTACTTATTGGCAAGCTTTAGTGATGATAATGATTGTTCAGAAAGTCTACTAAACAACAAATAACATAGATTATGAAAAAGAAAGTAGTTTCAGTTCTAAAAAAAAAGTTTTGTATATATTGAAAGTGAGTACTTATCATGTATTAGATATGTTTGGTAGTGAGTGCTAAGCATGTATCAGGCATATTCACTGAAAACTAAGCCTTTTACTTGTAGTTGAAGTTTCTAACTTCATAAAATGAAATTCATTAATTTTTATGTTTGTTCACTCCATAAGTATCATACTAGTTAATTTATGCTATAGCATGCATAAAACAAAGTATATAACATACTTTAGAATACATTTCGATGGATAAGATATAGGGTCTGCAACTTTCTAGGCTAAGCCTCGACTTAAGTAAAGTTGGTGATTGCTTTGGCTGACTGCCCTATTGTTTTAGTCAACTATTTACATTGCATGATTTTGTGATATATCCCTATTAGTGAGCATCTATTATATGGCAAGTGATAATAGGAGAGTTTCAACATTGTAGTTCAAGTCTGATGTAGAAATTATTTTTAATCATTTTGATGCACTTCCTTGCAAACATTTGTTAGAAAATTAACATTTTTCTTGTAGGCTGCAGAGAGTTTTCTGGTAGAGTTGTTTGAAGATACAAATCTTTGTGCGATTCATGCAAAACGTGTGACCATTAGTAAGTTTTGTTAGTTGTTGTATATATATGTTTTTCAACGATCATGATTTTCTGGTTTTGTTTTGAATAAATTTCCAAATAATCGCGTTTATTTTTTCCTAAATAGTTGTCATGCTAAATATAATTTCAAGATAATCCCCGTTAATTAGGGCAGCAATATTTGTCCTAATCCAAATATTTCAAAATTGGTTCAACCCATTTGTTAGTTGGGTTGGTTTATAAATTTTGACCCATTTTACTAAGAGCTTGTTTGGTTCATACATCATTTTGGTCATATGGTATGACCAAAGTGATTACTTTATTAAAAATTAAATAATATTAAAATATTTATCACATTTTACACAATTTTGATATAAATTTTTTTACTTTATTTCATATCCTACATTATTTTCAATACATCAATCAATTTTATTTCATATTCTACACAATTTTTAAAATAACTAACTTTATGTCACTTTATACATGTATTTCAAGGCAAGCCCACAATTTTCATGACATTCCTAAATTAATTTCTTTGCCAACCGGGACCTAAAAGAGTTAGGTTCAAGTTGAATATAATTGAGCTATCCCATATAGGAAATTTGGTTCTATAAACAATCAAGTTGGCGGTTGATTTGAACCTGTCAACTCTTCTGTTAATTGGGTCTAGTTTAGGTAAACTAGAAATAATCGAGCTAGGTTTGGATCACTGATTTTGATCATTTTTTATTGGCTGTGTTTGGGTTTGGGTTGTGCTAATTATATCGATTAGGTTTAGGTTCGAGTGATTATTTTGACCAATAACATGTACTAAAGGAGATTTTTCTTTAAATTATATTAAACATGGTGTTTGTTTTACAAATGATAAATAAAAAGCATAACTATACTGAAAATTTCCCTTTAGATTCAATTTGAAGTAAATTTCTTGTATCACTAGATTTGACATAAATACATTCTTTAATGATTCTATTAAATATTCAAAAGTATGCTTTGTTGCTTTGTTACATTGGTACACTCTTTGCATGTTCTATTCATGTATAGTTCGCACTTTGTTATATTAGTTGTTTTCTCTTATAGATCTAATCCTTGCTATTGATTTTTCACTTTGAAATTTTTGCATCATTAGTGTCTCCGCTTCTATTTATTTTTGAGGAACATAACTCTTACAATAAATAGTAACTTCGAATTTTGCTGAATTACGAGAAGAATTAGAGGATGATTCATGTTTAAAAATTTTAAATTAATATATTTGTTGATATCTTAGATACTCATGTGACTAACTTTTGCTTAGGATAGGTTAATTTGTTTGGTTCCAAATTTTTTTCTTCATTGAATATAAGTCCTCGAAGTTTGTTTTCAATGTTCTTTTACGATGCAAAGCAAATGCGAATATAAAACATGCCTTTAGAGATTAGTGATTCAATGGGGAAATTATTCAAAAAAAATATTATTACTAAGATCAACTATGAGATCATTGAGAAATTCAAATTCTGTAAAATAAAAGTTCAAATTGAATTAGATTGCAAGTAAATCAAAATTGCGCAACTAGATTAGTTTGATGCATTAGATTTCAAAAGATCAGATCTTGGGTTTCAGAAAATTTTAATTAAAATTATCTCAATTCAAACTTAATGGCAATGCCTCTAACAGTCATGTTGCTTAATTAAATATAATGACCTCTTTTTAGAGCAAAATTATAATTTCATGAAATCTATTAACTAATAGATAATCTATTAGCTAATAGATAACCAATCTATTAACTAATAGATAATCAATTCAGAATGAACTTGTACCATAAACTACTTTTTGCATCGGGCAGAGGTTCTATTCAATGGAGAATGTTTTCATTCAGTTAGAATTCAAAAACCCTCTAAACCTTTCCTAAAATATTTTCATTAATTTTTTATATTTGTTTCATATCATACACAAATTCAAATATTTAAAATCAACTTTATTTTACATCTTACATAAGTTTTGATTTTAAAAATTAATTTTGTTTTATATCCTACATATACTTTAATAAAAAAATTAATTTTATTTCAAATCTAGCATAATCTTTAATAATAAAATAACTTTATTCCACATCATAACATTAAAATAATTTTTTATTTCTATCTGAAAAAACTCAAACCATTCTCAAAATATGCTCCAACTTTCATGTGGACTTGCAAAAAGCTTTTTATGAACTTGTATGAGGCTTTTTATACTAACAGTTGGGACTCCCCTTCACGGAAAAAAAAAACAGTTAGGACTCCTTTGATTGCTAGTGCTTGTGAAACTCGTGAAGAAGGCTGCACATTGCGGGATCAAAGCAAGTTTAGAAACTTCATTTTTTGGAATTTAGAAAAAATGGAGGAAACTATTTGTTGATCCTTGGTAAAATTGGGCTATGTTTTGGAGATTGTCTTGTCATAAGGTTTTTGTTGTGGCTGTTTCTTTCAAATGTGGGTATGAGGGAACTATGGACCAAATCAGCCCTTGAGATGTATCGCTCCAGTGTGGCTAAACTTCACAGGTTGAGGGAAGTGTTGATTGCACATGTGAGATGTTACATTGGCATCGACAATTCAGCACTAGTCGAAGATGAGGGTTGTGGGCTGATGAAGATTGCATTTCAGCATGTGTGTGATCGACACACCTTAAAACGTGCACAATAGAACTATGGAGGCAAGCAAGTTTTGGGAGAGGATGGCAATTGTAGTAGGAAAAGGAAGATGAAGAGGCGAAGTTTTCTGTTCTCCTTTTCTTTTTATTTTTTTGTACTCTTTGGATAGCTGAGCTTTCTAAGATTCTTTTCTAAAGTCCTTGTCCTTTCTTTATAGGACATCAATCCTTCTTAAATCTCATAATGATCCCATCGCAAATCTAAATCTTGCTTGAACTCAGATTTACATTAATGATAGTTTGATTCTAATTTTTTAATTACAAACATTATTTGTATAGGACTAGTCTTGACATTAGACTAAATATTTTCACTAAAAGAACTGAAGTAAATAAGTAAAAAAAGAAAAAAATTAGTAATGGAGAATGACAAGGTTGAGTGCTTCTTAGGAGCACTTTTGGAAGCCCTTTGATGTAGAACAAAGAGGATGGAAGGAAGAGGAACTAGATGATAGAAAGAAAGGGACGAAGTTGAGTACAAGAAGAGAGAGAATAAAAAAGCAGAAAGTAACAGAGGCGGGGGGGAGAGAGAGAGAGAGAGAGAGAGAGAGAGAGAGAGAGAGAGATTATTCAATTTATCATGAACTGAATTGCTTGATGTAGAATTTTCAGCCTATGCTTCAAAAGAAACTTTTTGGACAGAATAACTTGTTTGCCTAAACTCTAAAGCATAGTCTAGGAATATGTTAACGTGGCGATAGAACTACATAAATCTTAGCCTTTTTGTGCCTAGAATATTTCAATTTGAAAATGCATGGATCGACGTACAAATCACATTCTCCTTCAATTGAGAGAACTCAACTTGGTCAAGTATGGTTTCAAGCATGACTTGAGATCTAGATTGACTATTGGAGGGAGGGAGGGCTAATAACTTGCTTGCATAGACATAATCTGTCTCGGTTCATTAACGGCAATCTTGAGTTAAGTTGATTTTAGTTTGAGTAAATTATCTTGGAGCCACAATTAGATTGAGCAGGACTAATTTTAAGTAATTTTCGAGTGTGATTGTTTCAAACATATCCAGTAGGTCTAATTTGAAGGAAGAAAGGGAAGAGCACTCCCTATTAACAGAGATTAATTGAAGAAACTATATTAATGATAACCCAATTTAGATGACTTGGTATGAATCAATTCAAATTCATGGGATATGTTACAAATAGGCCCTATCTTGTAGAACCAAAATGCAATTTATCCATAACTTTATTGTGAAGAATAAAAGTATGCATTGTATGCACAGCTCATTCAACTTATTCTTGTCATCATCATCATCATCATCAGCTTCATGATTTGCAGAGAAGAAATATGCTTTCATGCAACACTACATCTTTATACTGTCATAGTTGTCGGCAAGATCATCATCTCTGCACCTTGTTTTGAAGAAAATATATGCATTTCATTCCAACTTATATACATGTGTAAAATTTAACCTTTCACAGTGCAAAAGGACATGCAATTGGCTCGTAGGATTGGTGGCAGGAGGTGTTGGTGAGATTTCTTTATAATTTCTGCTCTTGCTTCTAACAACTTCTTTATTGGTGTCTATGTACTTAATGCTGAATTTCAATACTTTCACATTCAGGAAAATTCAATACTTTCTAAGTTGATTAGGCATTTCCTTGTGCTAAATGGGATAACAAGATTGGTAGTCTTTCTAAGTTGATCTTTGTTGGCACTATCTGTTGCTTGGAGAATTTTGTAATTTTGTGTTTGATGGGATCGAAATCTTGTAGTTTTTGAGCAAACTTAATTTTTATTAAATTTATAGTTATGAGTCGCCCTCCAACATTCATTTTAATGTACAATCCTCTTTTGAGATCCTTTTTATTTGGCGGGATGCTGCGAGAGTAAGAAGGAAAACTGATAGGGAAGCGGGAACCAGGACTCAACCCTTTATTGCCTGCCAACGGGTGGCAGCTGTTCATTGGCAGAGGTCAAACAGCTTCCTAGCCAGGGCTGATCCCCATTCATCACGAGAAGGCAACTAAGCTATGTGGAGATGAACAAACAGAATTTCGATGTTGCAGTGCGGGATGGGGGATCCAGTAAACCAAGAAGAGTTCTTGCTTTGTCGGCAACATTCAACAAGAGTCAAGAGATGCACCTGTTGATCCAATGAGGGTGGGTGTTGAGAGCACACAAATTGGGTGAGTGAAGATGATCGGGATGAGCTAGCTGGTACTTGCTCTCCTCTGTCAAAGCTATTCACAAGCAGAGGAGGCTCACTCAAAAGTGGAGGCCAACGGCAATATGCCTAGTTCCATGGAGTCGAAGACTCCCCTTCAGCAATAGTAATCCATTTTGGATATAGGTCGCAAAACAGTTGAGGTGAGGAGTTTTTCCCCTAACTCCTAATTCATGCCCATGATATTCGTGAGTTGGTGTGTGACCATGAGTTATTCATGCTTGGCTACTAATCTGTTCCACTTACCTTTTGTGAGTGGTAAGTCGGGACCTAGCTGGATATCATTTGTGGCCGGGCAGCGTTTCATGCATGGATGTGTTCTGCATTTAATGATTGTCAAAATGACAAATTAAGGGTTAAGAAACTTGCTTCAAATGACTCAGAATAGGTGCTGATGGAAATGCTCGTGAGAGGGCTGAAGCTATAACATTAGACAATTCCAACAAACCACCACCTTGAGACGAGCATGGAAAGTGAGGGAGCATGTGGATGTCTCAATGTTTGAACCATCCTCCAAAAAAATTCATTGCTAAAAGAGTTGTGCAATTTGATGACGAAGGTGTTGCTAGGATGATGAATAGATTTGCACATGCCATATGGAGATCTTTTGGTAACGACTCCCATTCAACTTTCTTTCAACCAAGCTCAGGAAGAGGCGGGGCTAATATCTTAATACGTGGGCTTTCAGCTATTGGATGTGGGCAATAATAGCTTCATCTACCAGTTTAGTAGAAAAAAAGGACCAAGATGTAAATATTGGAGCGGGGAGAGCAGCTCCGTGGATTTGGACTCAGACTCTAGATTTTAAGGCTTCTTATTTGATGAGTACGACACTATTGTGGATCAGATTTTTTGAGTTACTTCTTTTTTGCTGGGACATTCAGAACTTGGCTCCAGGACTAAAAGAGATCATCTATTTAAGGAATTTCTTAGAAAAGACGTGTGAAAGAAACTTCTCAAAACCATGAAGAAACTTTCTATGATCATGACTAAAGTTTTCAATGTCTTCCTCATAGCCCTTTTCTCAAAAATTTGGATAAAAAAATCCTTGACAATATTCTTCAGTTAAGAGAAAGATGGCCTTGATGTCAAGGCATCTTGGATAGAGAGAGGAAAGGCATGGATGAATGAAGAGTCATGAGCCCAAGTCGGGAGAGAACAAGAACTTTCAAGTAACCCAGAGGAGTTGAACTAAGAACTTCTATGGCAGAAGCATTCGTAAGAAATACCATGAATGCTTTTATGTGCTTGTTCATCCTAAAGACTATTCGGAGAATTGCTTACGAACAAGGACCATCTGATCAAAGACAAAGTATATGACAATGCTAGGAATTCTCATGATGCTCTGCATCATCATGTATACAGATCTTTGATTTCCTAAAGGACAAATTATTTATAACCCCTATAATTTACCTATAATTATACTTTAGACTGCACTTTTAGAAGAATTTGAGAGTTTTTTTTTGGCCTTTGAAGTGAGCTTAATACATCATTAGCAATAGACATTATGTGAAGAAAAACTCCTCTGGCCACCTGAAAAATATTAACTCAAGAAATAATATCAAGCTTTTCATTATCTAAACATTCTTTGAATTATTTAACAGTCATTTCCAATCACTTCAAGTTTGCAATACACATTCTGAAGTCCGAAGTTTCCATCAAGCGGGCCATAAAAGAATGCTATAAAGCCTGGAAGCAATGAAATAATGCACAACAGTGGCATATAATATTAAACGACAGTATTTCACAAATTTATGGAGCATGCTGTTCGTATTTTATTGTGACTTGTGAGGAGTGCAGTGATTTCCTTTTAAGCAACTGGTATCTTTTTATTATTTTCCATTTTATCGTTTTGCCAAATAACTTGTGATTTATAAACTGGACCAAAAGATTACTGGTGACAATCCTCAAAAATTGTCAAAAATAAATTACATACCGATAGGAACAGTTAAGTACAATATCCACATAATTAAAATGAAATAAGAAAAATAAAACGTAAGTTATGCTGCAGTATAACTAAAAAATGCATATGAACTGATGGTATGTCCTTAGACTATGATATAGTATAACATATATAAATTAATATGCAATAAACAATGTTTTATAAACCATAATCCTTTGATGTCACCGATACTATAATCATTAAGAATAGACTAAACTCATGAACACTATTATAGAACCTACTTTAGCTCCTATGGAAGTATCCCTTCTTCCATTCTCATAGAGATATTATTTAACTGGAAGTATGGAATTCATTGTCCAATCACATATGCCAGATTTCTCAATACAAAGTTTATCTATTTTGTTCCTTGTGGATACCTTTGCCATCAAATTAATTTTTCTTCTGTCATGTGATGTAATTAGTGCAGTGGATCTGCTTGCAACATTTTTGTAGGAATTGCACCTTTACAGCTTCTCCACAAGATGATGGTATTCGTGGAGGGACCTGCTCTCACCAAACCAATGCCCCAGATTGTGGTTTACTTTCTCCGTCAAATTGTCGAATGTATAGAGCTGCTGTAGTTATGTTTTTTGGGTCTGACTCGGCCCACACAGGTTGGTTCAGCCTGAGAACTACTTCTGCACAGTGTCGAATGTATAGAGCTGCTGTAGTTATGTTTATTGGGTCCGACTCGGCCCACACAGGTTGGTTCAGCCTGAGAACTACTTCTGCACAGTGTCGAATGTATAGAGCTGCTGTAGTTATGTTTATTGGGTCCGACTCAGCCCACACAGGCTGGTTCGGCGTGAGAACTGGTGGTGCACGGTGCCCGAATTCTGCTCCGAAGCTCACTGCCAAATTGCATCTCAATATTCTGTTAGTTCCATTAAAAATCTTCGACTTTGGAACCACAGCATTGACAAATGTTGGCCATCTGCATGGTGGTACTGTGGATATCCATTATGTTTGCTTCATTATTAACTTTCCAAACATATTTATGAGCCTCTACACTCTGGACTCTCCTCACTCGGTTATAAAGGTCGAGTCTCTTCCACCATATTTTGCCTTGAATCTTTCACCCCGGACACTCGTCATCGTCAAGAAGTTTAGCTGCATGTTTGGCTACCAGATATTGGTGCCATTTCGTAAAAATACAGATGCCCAGATCACCTTTAGTCTTCCTATTTAGCATAGTGAATGACTTTCTTTTTCTTTTGTTCAGATCAACTCCAGATAAACTTGCAAATGAGCTGCTCTATGATATCCAAGACATTTAGAGGCACATAAAGAGTGAGTAATGGCATACATTAACATGGAAGAACATTGTTTATTAGGGTAATTTTGCATGCTAAAGATAAGAATCTGGTTCCTGCATGTTAATACTGCCTCCCATTTCAAATATATTTGTACTTAGGGAGCGTTTGGTTCGTTGTTATCTTGGTGTTATGTTATGTAATGTAGATGTTATGACATTTAGATGTCATCTTTTGACTAATAATTTTATAATTAAATAGAAGATTATTTGTAGATAACATAACATTAAGATAACATCAAACCAAACGCCCCCTTAGCTCTCTCTGGCCTTAGAATCCTTAAAGGAGAAATTCTCGATGTCTCCAATCTGGCATATGAAATCTTCTCATATGATGCTCTTCCTACTTGATGCTGTGTTGCCAAATAGGATAGATGATTTGCCAACACTGACTAGTTGTCAAGAGATGACACCGTAAGAATCTAACAATGCCTTGACCGTAGCAGCCTCTAAGGAAGTAGCTATGGTGGACAATCAAAAGGTTCTTAATAAACATCAAGTGTGAGTAAATGGGTCCTCTACTAGATAAAGCAATACCAATAATGGTCGCTTCATCAATATCCTTGTGAAGCATTATAGATAAAAGTAAATATGGTGAAGCGAGCGTCCCTATTTGAAAACCCTTTATGCTTGTATCCACGGGTTCTCTTGCCATTGATGAGAAGAGTGTTTCTCGGATCAATCACGCGCATTTGAATCCATTGTCTCCACCTTTTTGGGAATCCCAATCTTACCATCCTGCTATCTAGAAAGGACCAACTGATCATATAATACGTTTGTTTCTTATCTGTTTTAATCATCATTAGCCCCTCTCTATATTCTGTCTTTTGTAGTATATGAGCAAGCTCTTGGGCTAAAATGCAGCAGTCCACTATTAGTCTTCCTAGCATGAATGTCCCTTGTTCCTTTTGCACGAGAGGGCCAATGTATTGTTTGGGTTTTTAAACCAATACTTCGGTAAGTACCCCTTAAAATATTGTTACACAAGCTGGGGCTGTTAGGCCTTTATTGCCTGCTTAATTCAGGAGAAACTATTTCCTCGGGCCGGCGTTCCACGCCATTTCTTAGGCGCCCAGTAGGCGCGTGCCGCGTGTGCGCGCTGTCTCGCGCACAGCTCCGAAACGACGAGAAAACGTCATTTTCTCGTAGTTTCGCGTCATTTTTTTATATTTTTGTAAAATTATTTTTGCATAATACATTTTAATTGATGTGTATTTACATACAAACTTCAGCAAAATGAATACAAAGTGAAACAAGGTTAATACAAAATCGCAGATTTATTATATTTATGTGTATAGTCCCAGTAGGCTATATTCAACACCAAATTAATTAATATAAATTTATATTTAAATAAAAAGGTTTAGTTATTCTTAAAAAAAAAATTCATAAACATAAATTTTTATTTAAAAAGTTTATTAACTTGCTTGCAAATATTAACAAAATAAAATAAAATATAAATTTTTCGGTTGAACTGGCATTTAACCGGCTCAATCAGTTCTCCCGGTTTGACCAGTTTAGTTCGGTTTAAATCGATTCAATTTGATTTAAATCGGTTCAATTTTTTTTCGATTTTAAGATAGAACCGGACCGGACTAGAGACCGGTTCACGGTCCGGCTGGTCGAACCGGCCGGTCCGGGTTTTGACATCCTCGTTAACAATGTTCCAATAGCTTTTGAGGAACCTTCTTGTAACTGCCTCAAGACCTGGAGCTTTGTTGTAACTGCCTCTTGGTGAAAGGCCCTAGCCATTTCACAGGTTGCGCACTGTCCACTTCTCATTTGAAAATGAAAACTTCCACCGTATTCCACAGCGTGTGCCTCGTTTGGTTGAAGCTACTTTTTTTGTTTAATATAAATTTCAACTATAAAAATTAATTTTATTCCACATTTAATGTAAATACGAATATTAAAATTTAAAGTATTGCATATTTTATATACTTTTTAATATTAAAATAGTTTTTTTTCTTATTAAACTTAAAAAATAAAAAATTTTTTTTATCCAAAAAAAAAGCTCAAACCAAACAAGGTAGCGCCTTGTGTCTTTCCATAAAAAAACAAAGTCTTGTGCGCGACGAGTCAGTCATCTCTTTAATCTGATTCATTTGTTTCGTCCTAGTAGTTGCTTGGTGAAAAAAAAAGAGGTGTTCTCATCTCTTTTGGTAAGCTAATTTGTTGTTGCCCTCGATCACCATCATATTTCCACTCTGGCCGCACCTACGTGCACCGCGCGCCTTTGCTAACATCCGTTGCCCGCGCGCGGCTTCTCCAACTCATGCTCATCGCCTGCCTTGCTAATTTGACTCGACTCATGAAGCCACTAAGCCACACCCACACTAGATTGTGTCACCCCTTTGGTCGCCCGAGCCAACCTCACACATTGAACAGCGAGAATTGAGCTCTAGCTCGAAAAGTTTTGTTTAGAGCCTCAATTTCTCTGGCTCAAGATATAAATCTCTTCGGATTTATTTAATTATTGGTATTCGACTTAATTGAAATGCCAATGCTTGACTTGATTATTCATTCATGTATTTATTTGAGCAAAAATTATTATTGAATTTATTTGCGAGGCATCTGATCTTAATTTTTGAAACTTCGGATCTAACTTATTTAATTTAAATAGACGGCCCTAATCTAATTGATAAATTTTTATTTGTCATTGATCTAGTTTAATTTAAATTTTAAAATAATTTTATTTGCCGAATTTGAAATCATATTTATTATTTTTTATATTTCAAAAATATTTTGCATTTAATCAAAATAATTTGTTATTCAAATATCATTGTTTTTAAAATTAAATATCATTTGCATTTTCATCTCACTTCAAATACTCTTCTCCCAGCAAAAATCACTTAACATAGCAAAGTGTGCTAAAAAGCTTATTGCACTATTTACGTTGTATTATATATGTGCGGCTCTGCCCGAGGAAGTCAGAGAGCGTGAAGAAATTATACAGTCAGTATGAGTTTATGAAGAAATTATACCGTCGCCTCCACCCGAGGAAGTCAGAGAGAGCGTGTTATTAATTTTTATGAGTTGGAGTATGAGTTTTTTTTAAATTTTTATTTATTATTTTATTTTTAGACTAACTTTGACTTTTTAAAATAATTATAGAATTAAAAATATTTATGTTATAATTATGAGATCATAGGGTTGAATTGATGATTTAACAGTTTGAATAGTTTAGATCATAAATTAATCACTTGACTGGTTTGATTCTCCATTTTAATTTTAAAAAATTTGATTTAATTTGATTTGATTTTATATATATATATTTTAAATCATATTACGTTAAATCTGAACTCAAGATTGTTTTAAATTATCTTAAAAATGAGAGAAAAGGTTTGTTGAGAAAAAAATTGTAAATATGAGACATATTAATATATTCACAAATTTTAAAGGTCCATTTACATATTTATCACTTAAAAATATCTTATTTATATATTAAATACCCAATTCTTAATATTTAGAATACAGAAACAATTCTGATAATTGTTCAATCTTTTTCTGAAAATACATAGATTCTTTTAATAAGATAAAAAAGATGAGAATAATATACAAAGATGAAGAGAAATATGTAGTTATATCATAATTGTTATATAGAGACTTTAATCCATTTATTTAAAAAATAATTATCACTTAAAAAGAAATAAAATCTAAAATCATAGTAAGATTAAAAGCTTAATGCTATTACAGATTTACACAGATGTATACATATATATCAAATATGGAAGAAAAAGTCGAAGAAAATTGCCAAAGAATTTGATAATATGTTCTCTTTTATTTCGTTTTTATTTATATGCACTGATAATGAGTCGAGTTTTAGCGAGTTTGTCTTGACTTAAACCTAAATTTTTTGAATTCAACTTAACTAAAATTGATTCATTTTTGTAATGAATCGAACTTAATTTTTATTCTTATTTCTCAATTTAAATATTCATTTTTATTATAATATTTATTAGGTACAATTTTTTTTTGTTAAACTTTTATATATATATATATATATTAGATATATAATTATATATTAATCCTTTCTATATGTTACCCCGTATAACACATTTATATGAGTAAAATATCTTAAATATGTATTAAGAAAACGTTGCATAACTCAAAAAATATGACCAAGCGACTTCTAGGTTCTCTGGATAATGCTTTTGCTCAATAGATGAAAATATTATCAAACAAGTAATGCATGAATTTTGTAACATTCCGTGATCCCATTGTAAAAGTATTATTCGCTTTGATTTTAGAAAAACTGCATAACTTGAGAACTTCCCAAAAGGTCACCCATCCCAGTGCTACTTCAGCCCAAATACATTTAACTACGAGTTTTTCATCATTAGCCTCACGGTTTCATCTCAAAAGGAGCCGCACTTTGCCTCAATGATTCCTTTTTTTAGAATATCACTCTGCAATCACTCTCTGCCCTCTGCATCACACATTTATTAGACAAAAGTATTATCCAAAGATCCTAAAAGTATTTTGAGCTACTTTCTTTGAGTTACATATTATTTTTTAATTTTAAATGCATATCTATATATAGATATTGAGTCAATTACGTGTTAAATTTATTTCGAGCAAGCTACTTTGATTTATTAAAAAAATTAAATTTTAATCGAATAAAATACAAGCAAGTATGGTAGCCAGATCTATTCATTAAAAATAATATATTTGTTTTAAAACAGACAAATCAATTTGAAATATATATATTTGACATAATTATGAGATATTTAGTTTAATATTATCTTGATATTATATCATATTATTTATAAAAAATAATTATTTAATTTGATGATATTTTTAAATAATTTTCTAAAAAATTATAAAAACATGACTCAAAAGATGACATCTAATTATCATGATATTTAGATAACATGATATAATATCAAGTTAATATCAAACTAAATGCCCATAAATAATGTAAAAAAGGGTAAACATCATTTAAATTCTAGCTAGGGCTACTTAAACATTGTAGGACCCATTTTAATTATTTAATAATTTTTATTTTTAAAACTAGATAATTATCTACAAAATCGAATCAAATTTTAGATCGAATCAAAATCAGCTCAATTCAAACAAGTCGACTAATGATCTATTTCTTCAGCTCAATGTTTTTTTCAAACAAATCTCAAATTGATATAGATTCGAATCGAGCCAGCTCTAAGAACAGATCAATTTTGAAATAACTAGTAATATGTAATTTATATATATAAATATATCAGTTTGATTTTCATTCTATGCAACTATAGCAAACATTTTGTTTAAAAAAAAATTGTAAATTTTAGGTTGTTTAGTCTCACATTGTGAGTATATTAGACAAAATCTCTTTCAGCTTTGATTTGATTTTAATTTAGCAAAAAATTAATCGATTCAATTTTGAGCGGAGTCAATTTCGAGCTCATACTTGAAATTTTTGGATAAGGTCTCTGGGTTAGATTCATTGGTCGAATTATGTATTATCATCTTTAGGTCTTGTTTGATGCGATGATAAAAATCAGAACCAAAATAATACTAATTTAAAAAACAATAATAATAATAATAATAATAAATAAAATATTTTAATCATTCTATATAGTTTCTAATATTAAAAATATTTTATTTTACATACTGAATAATTTTTAATAAAAATATCAATTTTATTTCACATTTTAGACTAAAATATTTAAATCGAATATTTTGATCTAGAATGTGAAATAAAATTAGTCTTTTTATTAAAAATTATTAAGTATGCGAAATAAAATAATAGTTTTTATATTAAAATCTATGTAAAATAATTAAAATATTTTATTTATTATTATTATTATTTTTATTTTTAAATTAGTACTATTTTGATCTTGATTTTAGAGAATGACTAAGGATAAAATTGTATTTTTTCATATTTAGTAATATTTTTAGTGCAAGAGCCCTTTTTTAAGTAAAATGCAAGATTGACGCATTGCGTAAGTAATGGCCAATGTTGTTAAAATCGGACTGGAACGACTGGTTTGACCGGTCGGACCATGAACCGGTCTCTAGTCCGGTCCGGTTTTATGTTAAAATTGAAGAAGGATTGAACCAGTTTAGACTGGATTGAACCGATATAAACCGGATTGAACTGACATAAACTGAATTGAACCAGTTAAACTGGGTGAACTAATTGAACGGGTTAAATGCCAGTTCAACTGAAGAAATTTATATTTTATTTTTTTGATTAGTTTTTGTAAGCAAGTCAATAAAGTTTTTAGATAAAATTTTATATTTATGAATTTTTTTTAAAGATAACTAAATTTTTTTATTTAAATATGGATCTATATTAATTAATTTTATATTGAATATATATAATATATAGTCTTTAATTTTTATTTGTCATATTAGAAATTATATATATATATATTCATTAATTTTTGTTAGTAATACTAAATATATGTTAATTAATTTTTATTTGTCATATTGAATATTAATTACTTAATTATATTTATATAACAAATATTTTATATTTTTAATATTAAATATTTGTATAATTATATTATTTTATTATATTAATATCAGTAATTAAACTGATCGATTAAATCAGTTTGAACGGTCTAACCATAAATTAATTGTTAATCCGGTTCGGTTTATTTGGTAACGGCTCCAAAGAGGAATAAAATCGGAGCCCTTATAAATTATTTCCTTAAATATAAAAATCGTAAAGGAATATTCTTCGGATCATCCTGTCACGCTCGTGACACGTGACGCAATCTAGACAGGCAAGAGTTCATAAAGAAACCTCGTGAACTATGGCGTAACCTTCTACTCGTGCTCCGTCGGTACACTTTAACTCCCTATCCTATGGACGATCTCACCCTTTCATAGTCAATTCAACGATCATGATCGTGCCGGTCCACGTTTGTCAAAAACCTTCCGTGATGTTCTTTTGAGCTACCTTCACGATGATCTCGCCCTTCCCCTCCTGTGGCTCTCAGATAGATTTACAGCCGTCCGATTCCTCCGTCAAAGAAGGCGGATGGCACGCACTCTTTATAATCACTCCCTTTTATCATGAATCACGCCGTTCTCACTCTAAGCTCGATTGCGAGGGAGTGCAATACAGTGTAAAAAGGCGTAATGATAGATTGGTGTTGCTTATTACTGCTCCGAGATTTTCCCCTTCTCCTCCAAGTTTAGAATTTTCTCCCCTTCTTACGACCCCCGAAGCTCCCGTTCCGTAGATCTGGTTGCATCCTTCTCCGTTCGACGTTGCACGAGGTATCGATCGATCTTTGTTGTCTTGTCAATCAAATTGCCACTTTTTTTAGATCTGTAAGGCAACTTATTGATGCACGAGAATTCGACCTTTTGTTTTTCTTCGATCGATGCTGTTTTGATTATCTATTGCTGGCTTTTGATGATTAGAAAGAAGTGAAAAAATGGGTAGCTCTGATTTTTCGTGGAAACTAGCGGATCACCCGACGCTTCCGAAGGGGAAGACGGTGGCCGTTGTTGTCTTGGATGGATGGGGCGAGGCCAATCCAGATAAATATAATTGCATCCACACCGCTAAGACGCCGACGATGGATTCCCTTAAGACGGTATCTTTGTTGAATATAGTGTTTAGTGATTTTGTATCAGTTTCTTACATTATGATTAGGTTGTTTTAGTATTAAAGATGTAAATTTGAGATTGAAGAATCTTCATAGCTATTTGCATGAATTGATTCTACTTGTTAGTCTGTGATTAAACATAATTGATTAGGTTAATAGGTTATATTTCATAATGCTCATCTCTTCTTTAATTTAATTAGGGTGCTCCTGATAGATGGCGTTTGGTGAGGGCTCATGGAACTGCTGTGGGTCTTCCTAGTGAAGATGACATGGGCAACAGTGAAGTAGGTCACAATGCACTTGGGGCCGGACGGATTTATGCTCAAGGGTAACGGGAATTCAATTTTATGCCTTTCTGCCAAATTCAGCTTTTAGATGTTTATGATTATCTGAAATAAACTTCTCCCTATGAGAAAATAATTGTTCTCCATTTTTTCAATCAAGAGGTTGCATGGCTTGCAGACGCTCATTGTTGGTTTCCTCCCTCAGTAACGTGTGGAAGAACCTATGTTTGTTGAATTCTATTGGGTGAATTGCATAATGCCCTTGAAGAATTGACCTATTGATTCAACCATTTGTAGATAGGAAGTGACTTAAGGGGGCAACTATTTCAAAGGCATTGTGATGTTATGTAATGTTATTTGTAGAAATTAGTTGTTTAATTTGATGACATGTTTAGATAACACTATAAAACGTTATAACATTGCCAGGCTAAGTGACAATGAGATGTCATACTACATCTAGATATCAGCCTAATGGTAATAGAGATGTGGGGTGGGATTGATTTTCTAAGAAGGAGAATGAGAGGGATAGAGGTTGGTGGAGAGGTGGGGAAGCATTAACATAATAATAATTTAACATATACATCTAGATAACGTTGATATTTAAATAGTATTAACATCGACTTTGCATTGAACTAGACACTCCCAACTTCAAAAGTATTGATATGAAGAGCTTCAGCTGATTGTTTTTTAAGTGTTACTATTGCTGGTTCTTGTGTTGTGATTAACGGCTTGACTGTAAAGCATTATAGGTTTCAAAGTCAAATGATATATTGGTTCTTAGACAATATGCTGCACCAGCTTTCACATATTCACTCAAAGTGTTTCTTCTTGAAGGTTTTCTAGAAGCTAACGTAAAAATGGGTTAATTCTTTTGAACTTGATGCAAGCAATTTAAGTTTTCCTGTTAAACAAAAGATCACTGCTAATTTCCTTCAACATGCTTTAGCGCGAGGACCAAAATGAGGATTAAAATAGTACTGATTTAAAAAACAGCAATAATAATAATAAATAATTTTTTTAATTATCCTATACAAATTCTAATATAAAAAAATATTATTTTACTTCATATATTCAATAAGTTTTAATAAAAATATTAACTTTATTTCACATCCTAGATTAAAATACTCGATTTGAATATTTTAGTATAGGATGTGAAATAAAATTGATTTTTTTATTGAAAATTATTGAGTATATGAAGTAAAATAATGTTATTTTTATTAAAATTTGTGTGAAATGATTAAAAAAATTTATGTATTATTATTATTGTTGTTTTTTAAAGTAGTACGATTTTGGTCCTGATTTTGGTCCTCACGTCAAACAGGGCCTATTGTGATATTTAAAGGTGGTCCGGCCCACTACCAGAAAGTAGCATAGTGCCTCCATTTTATATGAACTCCCTAACTTAGTATGATATAAGTAAAATGAGAAACATGTGCTCTCTTTTCCATAATTCTTTTACCCAGAAAATTGCAACCCATATGAGTTCTTCCAAGTACTTTATGCAGTCTACACAGTTTGAGAACTTTATAAATCATCTTACTGCAAACCTGAATATGTCAAATGACTGAAAGCTAGACTGTTAAATGGGATCAGTTACTGCAGCACATTTTGTCTATTATTTTTTTTTTTTGTAAAACGATTTTGTTTAGGAACTATTGATACTAATGATATTTTTGAAGTAGATGATAATCTAATCCTTTTTCGTTAATTATTGAATCATAGTGCTAAACTTGTGGATCTTGCACTTGCCTCTGGAAAAATATATGATGGAGAGGGTTTCAAGTACATCCAACAAAATTTTGACAAAGGTACCTTACATCTAATCGGATTACTGAGTGATGGAGGCGTGCACTCCCGGCTTGATCAATTGCAGGTATTTGAGAGGACTTTGTGATGACTTTATTCAGTCTATTGAAAGAGTTTATGTGTAAAACATCCTCTTATGTGCAGTTACTTTTAAAAGGAGCTAGCGAACATGGCGCTAAAAGGATTAGAGTGCATATTCTGACTGATGGACGTGATGTTTTAGATGGCTCTAGCGTAGGCTTTGTTGAAACCCTTGAAAATGACCTTGCAAAATTACGGAAAAATGGTATTGATGCAAAAATTGCTTCTGGTGGTGGCCGAATGTATGTCACCATGGATCGTTATGAGGTATTCTAATAATTGATTCATCTGTTGATCAATATGATTTCAGATCTGTTTCCTTATTTTTTCTTTTTCTTTTTCCAAACCTGGACTAGTTTGGGTCTTGATTGATATATTTTTGGATGGATTTGTTTTCTTGTTACATTAACAGGACACGTTTGTTAATGATGTACCTGTGTGAAGTTAGACAAGTTGCTATGAGGTTGCATTGAACTCTTATCAAAACACATGATCAAGGCCTTTTGTTTTCTTTTTATATTATTTTTTTAATTTGTTTTGTTTTTGGGTTTTATGAACTGTTATTTACTCTTTGTTTGGTTCCACTATAAATGTTACTCTCTAGTCAAATATGACCCCCCTTTGTTTTGGTTTTGATTGATTGCTGTATTCTTTAAGATAGCTTCTTATAAATTTATGGTACTTGAAGTTAAGTTTAAACTTTGACTGTCCGTACATTTGCTTCCATCCCAACTTCTCCTAGTAGTATCCTTCTTGGTAAAGTTTTCAGTGTTTCAATTAGTTGACTATTATTTTTCATTTGCTTCCATCTGTTCCATAGAATCATTATTTATTTGTTTCTTGTTCTTCTGATGCTGTTTGCAGAATGACTGGAATGTCATCAAACGTGGTTGGGATGCTCAGGTTCTAGGTGAAGCACCGCACAAATTCCACAATGCTATTGAAGCTGTGAAGAAACTGAGGGAAGACCCTAAGGCTAATGATCAGTACTTACTTCCATTTGTTATAATTGATGAGAGTGGTAGGGCAGTAGGCCCCATTGTTGATGGTGATGCTGTTGTAACATTCAATTTCCGAGCCGACCGCATGGTTATGCTTGCCAAAGCCCTTGAGTATGAAGATTTTGACAAATTTGACCGTGTACGATATCCGAAAATTAGATATGCTGGAATGCTTCAGTATGATGGTGAATTAAAGCTTCCAAGTCACTATCTTGTTTCGCCACCAGAAATAGAGAGAACGTCTGGTGAATACTTGGTGCACAATGGTATTCGCACTTTTGCTTGCAGGTACCTTTTAGCGTATAATTTTATCATTTCTGGTGTTTATGTGGTACATGTTCTTGCCGGATTTTACAAAGAATTCACAAGTATATTATATTCCATTCTTCATTTCTTGGGTTGTTTTCTTTACAATGGATGGTTTATGTACACTATATCTTCAAATTTATTATTGCCATAATATCTACGGGATCACGTAGCTATGTGAAAATTTAAGATGACCAACTTGCTTTGAATCTGAGAAATGTGGAGCGTCAGTTTTTTCAAATTTTTAATTATGTTCTGCTTATATTATATATCATATTGGATGATTATCATAAGTAATGATAAGTTTGAGAAGTTTTCAGTCTGGAAATTCCATGCTTATATCTTTAAATGGTGATTTAGATTGATGTATTGCTAATAATGGTAAAGGATAGTTTTGTATCCTTGTTATGTTACTTTTTATGGGTGGCAATTTATGAAGTGAATGCATTACACTGTCAAGGAAACCGCCTTGCCTATGTTCTTTGCTTATGCCCTCTAGCTTTTATCGTTTATAGAGGTCCTGTTTATCATCGTCCTTCCTGTTGTTTTTCCCAGTTACTGCACTGATAGTCATTCTTTCCATACATCTGTTTAACAGTGAGACAGTGAAGTTTGGTCATGTCACCTTTTTCTGGAATGGGAATAGATCTGGTTACTTTGATCCATCAATGGAAGAATATGTTGAAATTCCAAGTGATGTTGGAATTACATTTAATGTTCAACCTAAAATGAAGGCCGTGGAAATTGGTGAGAAAGCAAGGGATGCTATCCTCAGTCGCAAGTATGACCAGGTTCGAGTCAACATTCCTAATGGAGACATGGTTGGACATACTGGTGATGTGGAGGCCACTGTTGTGGCTTGTGAGGCTGCAGATCAGGCTGTTAAGGTATAAATTCCCGAACTTGTATGCAACAGTTTATGTTCTTCAGAGATTAGTCATCCATGAATGATATAAATTACTTTTTTTCTCCTTGCATTTTAGTAGTTTGTTTTTGTTTTGCTACTTGTTGGGCTGAAGATATTCTAATGGGTTTATTATGTTTATCGGAATTGACTATGTTCTTTTATATTGATTTGTATGTGAGCATGTCATTATATTGCAATTCAGGAGACTTGTTTTCATGTAGATTTATTCTGCACAGACAAACTTAAATTGATACTTTACAATGCAGCAATAAATAGTATTTTTTCCCTTGGTAAACCATAGAACCGTCTGTGATCCAGAAAACAGAAAAAGGAAGTGTTTCGACAGATTAAGATGATTTATTTGAGATGTCACCTTGCAACTTAATTCCTTGTTTTTCCATGTTTGTAGGTATTGGTAGATACTGTTATTTATTTGCCTCTGTCAATATTATCTTATTTACTTGATAACTATTTCTTTTTCTTGTGTCTATTATTTTATTGTCCCAGTTGGCATGTGGTCATTCTTTACGGTGTAGTCACCCTTAGTTGGTGATCTTTTCATTTTAGCTCTATAGATTGATTTTTGGGCAATTACACCTAGGTCCTTGAGTTTAACGCTTAATATCACACAGGTCCACTTTTTTAAAATTATAACATCGGGGTCCCTGAGTTTTAATAAATTATCAAATGGTCCTTTTATTTTTTTATTATTAAATTTTTTTTAAAATTACCATCTTACCCCTGCCCCAATATCTCTCCTCCCGATCCCGCACGGGCTGCTGGACTGCCGGCCGCGCGGCATGTCCACCAGCGGCCGCGCGACCTGCCGGCGGGTCGCGCGGCATGTCCACCGGACACGCTATGTGGCCTGCGCACGTGCGCGGGATCGGGAGGAGAGAGAGGTGCAGGGGGTAAGATGGTAATTCTAAAAAATTTTAATAATAAAAAAATAAAAAAGATCCATTTGATAATTTATTAAAACTCAGGGACTCCGATGTTATAATTTAAAAAATGTGGATCTGTGCGTTATTAAGTGTTAAACTTAGGGACCTGGGTGTAATTTGCCCTTGATTTTTTATTATTTAGTTGATGTTGATTGTATCTTGGGAGCAGGCTTCCTTGGTAGAATGTCATAAAAATAGTTGACTATGATTTTGACTGGATTAGTTATTTATTTGGTGTTCATTTTTTGTGCTGATCCTTTGATTTGTAGCACTACTATAGGATTGATTTCATAGTATTTGCTCGACTTTGATTGTATCTTGGTGGTAGGATTCCTTGGTAGAATACAATGAAGAGACTATATAGTACTTTTGATTGGATTTCTTATTAAGCCCAACAGATTTATACATGATTTAGGGTTTAGGGTTAAGGGTTAAGTAATCTAACCACCAAGCTTTTGGAGATTCATAAGTCATAACTGCTAAATAACTAGCTTACATACCTAATAAGTAACAAGGTACGATTGAGAGTTTGTTCAATATATATAGTAAATTTGTATAGCTTTAAAAAAACCTTATGTGATAATGCATTCGTGGTACAAAAAAGGATATCCCATGACAAAGGCTCCTGGCTTTGCAAGTTAACAATGCCTTTGTACTATATTTAAATGCTATCTCAGGATCATGAAAGTTCAATTTCTTGTTTACAGATAATTCTAGATGCCGTTGACCAAGTGGGTGGCATCTATCTTGTCACTGCTGATCATGGCAATGCTGAGGACATGGTAAAGAGGAATAAATCTGGCCAACCACTTCTTAAAGATGGAAAAGTTCAAATTCTCACTTCTCATACGTTGCAGCCGGTAAGGAAGCAATTGTCTTACTATATAATTAGTGACAGAATTTCAATTTCTCGAGCTTATTTGTTGGCTTGGTTTTTTGATATCATATGGTAATTAGGTGATAGTATTATTAGGTAGCTCAAATAACAGTAATAGTGACAGTATACTACCAATTGATTATGACGATTTTGGGACCAACATCTACTTAGAATAATTCAAATAACTAGACCGATTTTAGCTTGTTAAATGCAAAAAGAAGAAGTTCCGAGATGGAGAAACAAAATTATTGTGACAGGAGAATGAAGGCAAAAGTGAAATCCAAAATAAACTAGGTTAGTAAGAGGTTTTAAAAGAGATGTGCAAGCTAGAAATAATATCACATGCAAATGTAAAAAAGGAAGAATTGGCATAGAAAAATTCATAAGTGAATCTAAATGGCCATGATATGACTTGTAATGATGATGATGATGATGAAGAGGAATGTGGTATTAAACAAATCAATCTGTGATGGTCTTTGATGTATTAGTGTCCGTTGCTGACAGTTGAAGAGGTCTGATTTAGGATCAGTAGTATTCTTTTCATGATTGTGAATGGAATCCCAAGGCAATTTAGTTCAATATAATTTAAATGTTTGTTTTATTAATTGTCACTGTTATCTAGATGTCTATGTTTTCTAGTAATTTTAATTTGTTTGGTTTTATGCCCATATGTCATGACTCAAAGTGTTAATTATTATTGAAACTCAGGGAGCTAACAATAATTTACCCTCAAAATTGTGCTGTCAGACTTTCTTTCATTGAATCATATCCCCACCTCCATTATTTCGACTTGATTTGGTTTTCTGCTGTCATTGATCTCTTCATATGAGAGGCATCATCTAGATGTTGCTCATTTTTGGGTGACATCCAAATGTCATCTTATAATGGTAATTTTTTTTAATGTTATTTGACATCACTCAAAATCTCTCTAAACGAGAATGATTCATCATGAATTCTTAGTATTCAACTCCTGTTCTATTTTTATTAACTTAAACCTGTGTTTTAAATAAATCCTTGCAGGTCCCAATCGCCATTGGTGGTCCAGGCCTTGCCCCCAGTGTTCGCTTCAGGAACGATGTGCCAGACGGCGGCCTCGCCAATGTTGCTGCAACTTTCATCAATCTCCATGGCTTCGAAGCTCCCACCGGCTACGAGACCACACTCATCGAAGTTGTTGACAATTAAATAACCTAACCCATATGGTACTTAGCCTGTTTTTGGTATTTAAGTTGTTGAAGATCATAGATCTTGCATGCTGTGAAACTTTAATAATGCATCATTGAAACTGGAGAATTCTCTGAGATTAAGAGCTTTCGCTCACATTTTTGGTTTTCATTTTAGTACTCATGATTTTGGAGACAGTTTATATCTCGAATGATTTGCTTAAGGTTGTATTACTATTTTTTTTTTTTGATGGAAAGGTTGTATGACTATTGATTCTTAGCACAAAGAAGTTTTTTATTCTTGGATGCTGCCATTCTTGTGTGCAGTTCTATGATTTTTTTTTTTTTTTTTTTTTTTTTTTTTTTTTTTTGTAGTGTGTAGTTCTATTATTAGATCAAGGAAATGAACTACTAAAATGGGATAAGAAGAAAGATTCAAGTATTATTTTATTGATTTAATGCAAGTGAGAAGATGAAATGTGATGGTTTTTTTATTTGTGATGATAACAGCTGATGTAAATGTAGCTGAAAATTTAGTTAAGTTGGTTATGCCAGATGCTGAGCAGCAGAACTGGGGGTTACAGTTAAAATTGTCGTTATGTAGTTATAATTATTTTTAGTCTAAAAAATGCTATGCATTTCAATAACTAAATAATTAATAAATTGATGTCATAATTTATAATAAATCAGTGTTTAATTTATTGAATAAATAAAAAATTTGAAGTATAATTAATTAATTTATTTATCATGTATTTATATTTTGGTAATTTTTTTTAGAGCTATCATATTGAAGTATCCAAGTGATGTATAAAATTTTGTTTTGTTGATGGATTAATTTTGTGAGAAAATATATTAGTTTATAAATTTAATAAAAAAATATTTTAATGTTAAAGATAAATAAGATGCTCAATTAAATTAATTTTGATATTAAGTGATAAATTAAAAAAAAAAATTAAAATAATAATTTTGCAATCTTAAATCTTGAACTAAATAAGCCTAGGAATTAAATGTTTGGGCGGCGACAGCGATAACGTGGGTAAATTTTTTTAGGGAATAGCCAGAAAGATAAGCGGCTATAACACGCGGCACTTTGCATGTTAGGGTTGTAGAAAGAACTACAGTGTTGGCGACTGTGCTGTTGGGCAGCTATCTATAGCGCATGATAAATGCGATTGAATTGCTGGCAGCCGTCCGATACGCAAATGAACGACAGTGAAATATTTAAAAAAAAAAGACATTTTTTTAGCTCAAGTCTCGCTTATATATATATAGTACATAGATAAGCCTAAGAATTAAATATTTGATGAATTAATAAGATAATTTAAGTGTTATGTACACAATTAGCCTACTCCCTCCAATGTGCCATTTAATTCTTTTATCAAAGTTGATAAGAGTTTATGCAAATTGTATTCATGTCATTGCATGTACCTAAAACATCAAATTATACAATTTAATCATCAGATAAGAGTTTTTGCTGCTGATATTTCAAATTTCTTAAAAATTATTTTTATCAATATTTTATAATTATTTGATATTATATATAAATTTAAATAAAAATTAATTTTATTTTATATTATATGCAAATCATAATATGAAAATATTACATTATTTTACATTCTAAGTATATTGCAATAAAAAAATAAATTTTATTTCAAAAAAAATACTATTTTTAATAATTAAAATAATTTTATTTTACATTATAATATTAAAAAAATTCTCACTTTATTTTAAAAAAAATTTAAAAAAAATAATAGTGCATAAATTAACATTTCTCTTTGCTAGTAAGCCTAACACACATCTAATTGTTCAAAATTACATAATTTCAACTTTTTGGGAAATAAAAATTTACCCTAATTTGTAAATAAAAATTTTCCGGGAGATTTTAATGTGAAAAAAAGGTGCAATCAATGAGTTAATAGGCATTCACACTTATCATTCTTAAAATTTTAAATAAAATTAATTCATTTTTAAGGAAACTTTACTCAAGAAAAGTTAAGGTTTATCGAGTTTAATTAATTTAAATCGATTATTCAAATAATAGGAAAACAACCTCACTCATTCAAATTTGAGAAACAACAAGAAAATATCTCATCAAGCAAAGTTAACCAAACCATTAACATTTTATTTTTTTTAAGAAAAACATTGACAATTTTCAGCTTTTATGGATAAGAAATAAATTAACTAATATTTCTCTTATTTGGCTATCAGCCTCACATAACTACAAAAGAAGCATAAATCCAAGGCAATAGAAAAAAAAGAGAAAAAATATTAAAGGAATTTCGCTGGACTTAGATGAAAAGTAGGTAAATTTTGGGGAGATTAAATGCGTCATATTCAGTACATTATCCTAATGTAACTCACAAACTCGAATTCACACTTATATCTTACCAGTAATAACTGCACCTATATATGTTCTTCGTATTATTTCATATAACAAGTAAGAAAGTAATGCAAATAAAAAACATTACCATTCTTCACAATGCTAAGGCTAGAAAAAGTGGAAGTGTGAGAGGAACATCAAAGACTTACAAGCAAAAATAAGGAAATATAGAAAAGAAGATATGATAAGATTCATAATCAATGGTGCCTCTCCCCAGAGAACAACACATTGCTTTCTCTTATCGACCATTGCCTTCTCAACAGCAGAGTCGACCTGATCTTCGTATTTCTCATAGAACAAAATAGCAAATCAAGAAAACTGCAGCCAAACAAGAGCGGAGGAATTCACAGTAAATTTCATATTTATACATCTAAACATCAAAGAGCAGCTCCATCATCAACTTCCTTTGACAACCTTGAACGTAAGTGCGAATTTCGAGTATTATACTCGGTCTCGAACAATAAATGATTAAATGTGCAATTCATTAGGATTTCTTATATAAGAATGAATGCAATCATCCCTTCTTAATTTAGCTTACATGAGAATGCTCATTGTTATCCATTTAACATCATTTCATCAGCACTTTACAACAACAACAACAACAACCAAGCCTTAATCCCACTAGGTGGGGTCGGCTACATGAATCCTTTGTTTCCATTGCGCTCTATCAGTTACTAAATTCTTATCTAAGTTTAAGTAACTAAAATAACTCCTTATAGTTTCTTGTCATGTCTTCTTTGGTCTCCCTCTTCCTCTTTGAACATGGGCAAAATCCAGTAACTCAATTTTTCTAACTGGAGCTTCAATTGGCCTACGATTTAGATGTCCAAACCATCGAAGCCGACTTTCTCTAAGTTTATCCTCAATTTGTGCAACACTTTAATTCAGGAAAATTTTCAAGAAGTGAAACAAAAACTAACCAATGTAGAATAAGGTTAAGAAAGTGAACCAGCTCCCAATCACTGCTGAAGAAGTTGATGGGCAGAAGTAGAGCATTTTACCTTAGAGGAAAATTTTCAAGTCCTTCCCAGAAGCAATTGAATGCAAGGTAGCAAAAGCTTCATTAATCTTAACTCTCAAGCAATGGGCACAGTTTAAGAATGCTACTTCAGGGAGAATCTCATCAGGAAGATTTGGAGGTGACCTGAATTGCACAGAGAAGTTATATTTAATAGAGTTTAAGGTTTAAGATTTATGGTATATTACATTTGATTCTTCAGTTCTAGAGGGTTTTTTTTCTATATTGGTTTATTATTTAAAATCATTTCATTGAAGTTATAAGTTTGATTTCTATTTTAACACAAAATCATTCTTCTGTGAGAGACAAAGAGGAAGGTTGCCACCATGATTTTTACATGGATGTTCATGAGGATAGCATTCAATACCACTGCAAATAAGTCATTGACAATCAAAAACTTGAAGAATAACTAAAATATAAAAAAATAAGTGAAGAGAAATTAACATTTCTTACTTGCTAATAAATGAAGTAAAATTGGACCAGATAAACAGCACAGCAAGCGAAACCATAAGAGAATGACAAATGAAAGAAATTAAGTGGTAGCCAATGCATTCAAAGAGAAGCCAGAGGATAGTAATCCCAGAAAAAAGACTTCCTGAAAATTTTATGTCTGTCCATAGCAAAATGTCAGCATCTGCAAGAAGAAGAACATCCAAAAACTTTGACATTTTTTTATAGGAAACAGAAATAAGCTCAGCAATAAAATAAAGGGAATTTAGATCAGAATTTTAGCAAAATATTAACTTGCAATATCAGACGTAAGAATCATGCAATAAGGATTACCATTTTGCCTGTTGAGATCTTGGGATATTCTGGAAAAGGCCAGTGGAGGGAAAGAATGGAGTTGGAGGGGCATTTTGGTTTTTAAAATTGCTTTTCAGAAAAATTCCATTAAGATAGATGTTTTCTGTCCAGAAGGACCTAGCAAATGGTGGAGCCGATGTTAAGGACCTAATAGCGGCCAAAAGGAAGTTGAGGGATTTAAATTGAGGATTTTTAAACATTGAAACTAATTTGCAATGTCTATCTATCCTTAGGTTCCCAGGTGCAAGTTAACCCTGTTTTATATGAATTCTTATTCATTTAATATATATCATTTTTTTGGTCTTGCAGATTGCTGATGCTCTTTATTACAATACTTCTTTTACCATTGGGATACTGCAAAAGTTCGGTGTTGCATCAGAAGTTTTCAATCTGTGGTTTCATATGCTCCAAGAGGTTAAGAAGAATGGTTCCAAAGCAAATTTCAGAAGGTACGCAAAATTTCTTTTTCTTCCCTCCAAACTGCCTTATGCTTTCATACTTCGGGGAGCAAGCCTTTAAAAAGCCTAATCATGAGGGTTGGATGTACATTCTTTTTTGAATGCAATGTAATGAGAATATTAGCAATCGAAAACAAAATGAAGAAATAAGTTTGTCTCCTCCAGTAGTTACAATACAATTAAACTCAAATATTTTTATGCATCATTTGAACGGGCAGCGCTAATCTTCTATCATATTTAAGACAGCGTTTGATTCAATATTATATTGGTGTAATGTTATATTATTTAGAGAAAATAATTATTTAGTTTAATAATATTTATAAATAATTTTTTATAAAATTATAAAATTATTAATCAAAAGATAATAACTAGATATTATGATATCTAAAATGTATGACATAATAGCAAGATAATAATAAACCAAACACCTTCTAAATAATATTTTCTACAAGTAGTAAAGTTTTGGGCTTATTAAATAAAAGAGTATAAGTCCTTAAAATTCAAATTATTTTACATGGGTCTGTAAGGTCCATCTCACTTTGGTCCCTTAAATAATTAAAAAAAATCTCCCCTCTCCCACCTATGATAGTGGCGCGCATGACGTAGTCATCGAACTTGAGAGCGAGGGCCGGCCCACCATGTGTGCGAACAGCCACACGCGAGCAAACAACCACTGCGGCCGAGTGTGTAGCCCATGTGTGCACACAAGCCTGGCAAAGCTTATGCACAAGTGTTCCGCTTCCCTACGCGATCTATGTGTCTACACAAGCCACACTCGCAGTCGCTGCGGTGCGGCCTACACATAAGCAGGTCGAGAATGCATTCTCATTCGCAACTTGGCGCGGCCGCTGCGGCGCGACAACGGTTGTGCTGTGCGCGGCACTATTGAAAGTTGGAGAGAGAAGAGCTATTTTTATCTTTTATTAATTATATAATTAGTAAAGTGATCAAATTGAGACTAGAGGTTGAGGTTGAGAATCCATATAAAGTAATTTGATTTTTTTATTGAAGCTCCCAAATGACCTAAGGGACTCTCGAGGCAATTCAAATAAAATAACTGAAAAGAATAATTAAACTTAAACTCTAACTTTTTGCAGAGATCATTCATGCCATCATACATAAAAGAAAATGAAAAAAAAAAAAGTAATAGTTTACATTTTCCTCCACCAAGTAGTGTGTGAATTGATGCCTTCCTTTTAAACAACTGTATTTCATCAATCTTCTCCATAACCTATGAGATCAACATAAAAAAAATAGTAATAATAATAATAATAATAATAATAATGAAAGAAGAATATTTAAAAGAAAATGAGGCCGAGAATATTTAACAGAGAATGAGGCGAGATAGGAGAAAGAAAAGAACCCTCTTCAGTTGAATGGAACCGCGAGAACACCAGATAAAATAGTGGTTTGTATTTTTTCTATTTAATTTTTTAAATATAATGATTTTTATTAAATAAATTTTCAAATTTTATTATTTATTTTAAATGTTTTATAAATATTTATTTTTTTAATATTTTAAATCACACTATTTATTTAAAGCATTTAACTAAATAAATATATACTATTATTTTGTCACATTCAATTATACATTTAGAAATCTAAAAAAATATAGATATACAAACTTTCTAATTTCTCTTTTATGCCAAAAGACTATAATAAAAATGTTACATTCAATATAAATATATAAATTAGTTTATCCTTTTTTATTAATTTACATCTTATGACTATAATAACAAATAAGAATTTTAATATATATAAATTATTTGAAAAATACTATTATTTATTATACTTTATATTAAAAATAATTTTGTTTTATAAAACACAAGAGGTGAATTTTATAGAAAATTCACCCATTCAATTAATTCAAATAAGCACGTGTTTTAATGATTTTTATAAAATAGAAAAATTAGCAGTCAAAATCCTAAATGTATAATATTTAGTAAGTTTTGAAATCAAATAATATAATTTTCTAAATGCAGTTTAATGATTGAATTGAACCAACCCACTAACTAATTTAAAGTGTTGATTTAAATAATAAATTATTATAATTTAAAAAAGTGATATATATATAATATTAAATTTAAATTAAGAATTTTAAATTAAAAAATGTTGTTACCAGCAAATCTATTAACTGACATATTATGTCATATGTATCATTTTGTAAATGACAAGATAGTAAAAAAAAATAGTTAAATTATAATAGAGCGTACCTTAATATGAAAAGTTACGTACCGTAAAAAATAAACTAAAATATTAAAAAATTACATAATTTGCATAGCATTTTTAAAAAAAAATTATAAATTAAATTGCTTATATATTTTTATAAAACTTATTCTATTATTTATAGTTCACAAATCTATAATAAAAGCTTTTATCTCATTAAATTAAGTTTAAAAAAAATTTTATATATAACTAATTCTCAAAATAAATAGTACACTTGATTTTAGCCTGAGAAAAGCATAGTATTAAAATTTAAGATTTAAAATTTAATTATTGGCATTGAAGTAATTTAAAATATAAAATTTAATATTTTAGATTATAAAATAAGTTTTAGAGCCCCGAATTTGGACTATAGTACGATTTTATCTAAAATTGATGCCAAATATGTAGTTTTATAATATTTTAGTATGATATATATACTATTTTATTTTTATAATAAAATATATAATTTTTTATAATTAAAGTGTAATTCGTGTAAATGCCTTATTTTTTTTTAAGAAGATCTGCTAAGTTTTAATAAATAACATAAATCCAACGTGATTTTTGTAAAAATAAAGCCTTGCTTAATGGCTCTAGATTTTCATGTAATTTAGACAATATTATCAAAATATTTATATTATTTTTAAATTATTATTTATTTACCTAATTTAGTACTGTTATATTAAAAATAATTAAAAAAAACAATGTGATATCACCAACCACTACTAAGTGACATCTTGGTGTCACAATACTAATTTTATAATATTTTTTATATAATTATTTAAACATATCATGAGATTAAATAATTAATTTTTTAATAACATAAAATAATATCATAACAATATTAAATACAATATCTTCATAATATTTTCAAAATTATTTTATATATTTTTTTAGAAAACAGGTCATGTGATATAGGTTAATTCAAAAAAAAATAATAACCATGAAGTAAGAGAGCCAGTAAAACCAAGGTTTTGAAAATCGAACCGGCTTCAGAACCGGTAGACTGAAAAATTCAGGATTCAATAGTCGAACCGGGGTCGAACCGAGATGAAGTAAAAATTAAAAAAACTAATAAAATATAATACAAATATAGTTAAGATATATATTATTCACACATCAACACAAAAATTAGACATAAAATGAATATTTAATAATTAAATTTAACAAATAATATCTTATGTCAATAACCCAAATAATTTCAAGCAAATCGAAATAACAATAACCCAATAAAATATTCACAAATCACAAATTGAGTATAATATTTAATACATCATTAAAAGATCTGAACAAATGTATGCGTTATCAATATTAAAATACTAAATTATTTCATCATTTTATATTACTAAAATACTAAATCATTCCAAAAGGATGGAGGCTGAAGAAGAGAGTGCGAGGCAAGAGAAATCGCGAGTTCGTGACTGTCGCGCGAGCAGAGGCTGCAGAACGGAGGCTGAGTTAGGGACCCAGAGTTTAAGAAATTTTTTTTTTTAATTTTAAACTCAACCGGTCCAACCGTACCGGTTCACCAGTTGACCGGTTGAACGCAGTTTACATCAGTTTTGGCTGATTTTAAGCGAATCCGGTTATAAAATTAAATCGGACCGATTGGCTGCTGTTTAACTGGTTGAACCGGCCAGTCGGTCCGGTTTTTAAAACCTTGAGTAAAACCATTGTTTTGTTAAGTTATTCATTTATAATAATAATTGTACTATAAATTAATTAACTAAACGAAATTATAAAAAGTTACTTATATTGATTATTACTAATGTCAATGTTCACTACTTTATTTTATATGGAAAGAAAGTGAGGACACTTTTGTCAATGTGATGCACAAAAGGATAACTCAATAGAAATATTTAGTAACACTTAACACGCTTATTTCATCAGAAAAAATGTGGGCTGATGATCTCAACGGAAAAATGCATCTCATCTATGCCCTACCTGCAGCATGAATTTAGGACCACATAAAATTATCTGACAAATTTATTTCACTTTCTTGCTTGGCTTGGCAGATCGGACTTCAAAACAAATCCACGATAATTGATGTCTAACAAAATAATTTTTACTAAAAAGTTATAATACTACCGTCTTAATTAAATAGACATAAAATATACAGGTATTGTCTGCTTTAGCTTTAGGGAACTGCACTATTTGAGTACTTCACAAAAAGTAATCTATCCTAATGCTACTCTGACTCAAGCACACCTAACTACAGAGTTTTCTATTATTAACATCGTGGTTTTACCCTAAAATGCATCTCTACTATTTAGGATAATGTTATATATTTATACATCTCAAGATCTTCATCTCTTTCTGATGTGAGATGATTTATTTGTGCCTCTCTCACTACTATTTATCAACTTAAAAGTCTGTCAGAAATTACATTTTGCTCCAGTTGATTTCTTCTTTTGGAATATCACCCGGCTGTCACTGCCCAACCTCTTCAGGGCATTACGGGCCCACCAACTTCTGTCTGGCTCATTCTCAAATCACATCGTATCATGGGAGATCGACCCAAAAAATTTGATAATCTTTCTTACCATACATAACTTCTAAAATAAAAACATCACACTTTAAGCTAACTTTAACTCGATTAAAGCTAACCTACTAAAACAAACAAAGTCGTCTCGTTTTTCTTGAGTTCTAGGGTTCACATAAACCATCCATATATTGTATTTCAGGTCATAGTGAAAAATGCTGAATCTACTCCAGATGTAAAGAGGAAGGAGCAAATAAACAGGTTATACAAATTCACAATCGCAGATAACAATCTAACACCCATAACAGCTTAATTGAGCAGTATATAGTTCTACACCCTCAATTGCAATTTGTATTACAGGCTTTTATTTTCAGGTATATGAAATATCACAAAGCATGAAGATAATGATCACACAACACTATGAACGCTGCTGAGTAATAAGAAGAATATGAATCAAGAGTACCCAAATTTTAAAATCATAATACACAAGTAATAACTTAACAGCTTAAGTGTACATTTCAACATCCTTACATAATTTATCATCCAAACCACTTACATGTCAGAAAGCTTGAGCCCAAGGAGAATGACTCCCTCCATGAAGCAAAGATTGTGTAAGGAAAAACCTGATACAAAGTCTCCACAAAAGATCTGCAGAGAGAAAACTATTTCTAGGATTCAGTTAAGCAGCTTTCAAAGTCCAGCTTACGGCAAATACTATGATCAAGTATCTTTGATGTTAACGCTGGTTTCTGAGGAGCAGGTGGGCATGTCTCTGCAATGCCCGTCAGCAGAGGTGAAGATATGGGCGTCTTGTAATCTTCAATTTGATCAGAATCTGCTACCTGGTTATCAGCTGAAATCTCCTCTAGATGAGCTGAAATGATAAGTTCGAGCAAAGAAAGGAAGACCGAGCTCAAAAAACTTCTCTCTTCACCAAGATCATCGAGTTTATCGGCATCAAAAACTTCTTCAGAATCACTACCAGAATCGAAATTCAGCTGGCGTTGAAAACAAGCATCCGAGCACTTCATCATCTTCTTTTTAGGCGCATTTCTCAGGTAATTTGGACCCGGAGCAAATGGATCAAAAAATATGATTTCAGAAGGAGTGTGGCTGAGGAAAACCATATCTTCATCCTCTGTTTGATCGGAGGGTGAGGATTCAATGACTTCCCCACTTTCAAAATAAGAAGCAGAACAGGAAAATCTCCCAACAAGCTTCAATGACTGGGAATCAACATTGCAGGCCATGCCATTCTCCAAGCAGGAGATTTGTGAAGAAAGGCCTTCCACCTTGTCATTTAAAGATTCAAAATCCATGCAGATATCTCTCAAAAAAGCTTAAATATTCTTAACAAGTATCCCGAGGGTGAAATAAGTTACGTTCTCCACTTTTTCAAGACCTGGATCAAACTTAATACAACAAAACGCAAATTTTAGAAGCCCCAAAGACTGAAAAACGAAAAGTATTCACCAACCACAACCGTATACCGAGCATAAAACCAAGAAAACACATCAAATCCGGTAGCCACAAAGCGCGGGGAAGAACATACCTAAGAAAAAATGCTCTATTACCAGAATCAAAAACCCTAATTACCCTGAACAAAAACCCTACCAACGAAATCAAGGAAAAGCGCAGAGGCACCATAAAGAAACATTCAGAAATAACAAGCCTGTAGTCAAAGAGAAGAAATAGAAGGGATAAAGAAGAAACCCACCAATCCGAAAATTTCAACAAATATAAAAGAACTCACAGTGAAGAAGAAGAGACGCGCGGCAGAGATCGAGCCGCTTTCCAGCCCAAAAGTCGTCAGAAACCACAGAAATCTTTCAAAAACCCTAACTCCATCAAGCCGCGGAGAAAGCTCGAGAGAAGAGAAGAGAAGAAATGCGGATACCTCCTCGATCCTGCAGAGCATGAGGTAGGGGGGGGCGGGTTTTCCCGCAAACGGCGGGAAAGGAGAATGGCCAGTAACCAACGGTCAGGATTGCTCGCCTCCGCGACATCTGTTCGTCCGTTTCCGCCCTATGAAATACTGTTCGGCGCCCAACAGTTGGGCATTGGCTCACCCACTGTGCACAAATGGCTCGTGGCGGTTGGGAGCCGAACTGTTCGAAGCGCTGAACTGAATAATTACTATTTTAGGGCTCGTTTCATTCCAGTTTAACTTTAGATAAAAAAATATTTTATTTATAAATTTAATATAAAAATTTAATTTAAAAATAAAATAAAATTAATTTTAATATTCATATTTATATTAGAAGCAAAATAAAATTAATTAAAAAAATTCAAACTAAATGAGCTTTTACTGCAAAGATTTCTATAACATGTTCGACATCTGTTATATATTAATAATCAGATGAATTAAATACAGGAACTGAACGATGCTCAAGGGGGTTGGATTCTAGTTCATTTTTTGAATTCGAATTAAGTTTGATTAAATTATAACTTTAAATTTTGAATTGAATTTGATTTGAACATGCTAAAGTTTTTCAATTTCAGATCGATTTTTAAGTTTGATCGAGCTTAATTATAAGTCATATTTTTTCATAAAAATATTCATTATGCATATTAGGTATCTTAGAATATAATATCATAACAAATCTTACGCGTACATCTATTATCTTTTCTTTTTTATATAAGTTATTATAATGTATTTATATATATATATATATGTTGGTTCCTCCCTTATAATAATATTGTGATTTTGATGTTTAACAATATGTTTAAGTTAATTTATACTAACATAATTATTTAGTGTTCTTAATCTCAGTTTTATTAAAATTGCATCTCAATTGTATACTAAAATTAAGATCTAATTATGTTGGAGAGAAATGTTTGAGCATTGAAGATTAAGTGAAGCAAATTGCATTATTGTTCTTTTTATTCTATTTGAGAGTAGAATTATTGTGAGGTTGATCTTAATTGCTAGAATAGCCTGGATATGAGTTTGAGCACTTAGAATCTCTGGAGTTAACTAGAAAATCTTAAAAAGTTAAATTCTCCTAATTATGTGGCCGAGTCATGGTAAGATTGTTCTAGATATTTTCTTCTGGTTGTGAGAGCTCCAGGGCAGCCTTGAGATAGTTGAAGGGTGACTTTCAGTAGTGAGGTTGACCCGAGGTCGACCTTCAGCAGTGACCCTCAACAAAAATTTTAGTCATCTTGGAGAATTTTTCCAGGTCGACTTGGAGGCAACCTCAGTGGTGAGGTCAACCTTGAAAGTGACCGTTGGCCTATTTTTATCCTCCAATGACTAGCTGGGGGTCGACCTCCAGGTCTCTTCCAGCTTCTTTTTCTAGCCGTTGGAGCTCTTGTTATATAAGAAGATAGGGGTTGTTAGTGTATTTCTTTTGGCTCATAAAATTCTCTAATTGCTCCCAACATTCACCTTCATTCTCCACCATCTTAAGAGTTGATAAAAATATTCAAGTTGAGTTTCAATCAAGATTCAAGGCGATCTAGGTGAACTTAGACTCAAGTGCTCAAACTCTTCATCCACTCTTCTTCTAGCTCTCAAGATTCAATCATAAGAAGAAAGAGCAAGTGATTTTCTTTCTTTGTAATATTTTAGTTCTTTTCTGCTTTCACTGTGTGTGTGAAGAGGGCCTCCAAATAAGAGTTGGAGGAAGTAACTGAGTGAGCCCTCACTTAAAAGTGAGGAGGGCCTCTAGTGAGTGAATAGAGGAGGATTTGTATAGGCTTCTCTGCCTAAACCAAGGAGTGTGTTATAGTGATATCTTTCCGATCGGAATTGGGTGGATTAGGCTCTAATTTGAGCCGAACTACGTTATATCGTGTGTTCTTTGTGGATGTGATATTTTCTTCTTGTCTGCACTTATATTTGTTTCTGCTTGTATTTTGCACTAACTGTTATATTTAGTAAATTAAATTAAATTAAATTTTAATTACGTCTATTCACCCCCCTCTAGATGTCATACTTAATCCTACAATATATATCAATATATATATATATATATATATATAATATTTTCAATTATATTTTAAAATTTATAAATATTTATATAAATTTAAACACGAAAAACTATAAATTATTCGTTAGGCGCCCCAAATTCATCGTGAAAACATCATTAACAATCTTTTATTTTCATTTCATATATTACTTAAATTTTATTTTACTTCACATCCTGCAACATATTTAATAAAAATTTAAGTTTATTTCATATTTAATATAAATATATAAATATTAATTTTAAAATAAATTCATTCTTTTATCATTTCATTAAAATAATATTCATTCCCTGTAGCTTAAAAATAATTTAAACTCATCAAATGAAAATGTTCAAATAATTCCCTGATGTAATTTCAATTTTTTTTGAAACTGAATTCAAATTTTTTTCTTATTAAATTATCCTCAAATTAAAAGACCTGAGTGTACCTTAAAACTTATTTCTTATTATTTATTATTTATTTTTATTTTTTTAAAACATCAAAAATTTCTCACAGAATTTTGATGTAATTCTAATTGTGATTACTTGGATAAATTCTTTTTAAATCAGTTTAGAGATCTAACACATCATTTAAGTTATATTTCAAATCAGGTTCTTAAAATTTGGTTTTAATTTAAGTCGCAAACTTAAAGTATAAGTAATTTTAATATCTATAATTTCAATTTTTTTTATTAATTATTTAAAATTTATAAAATTAAAATTAAATTTATTGATAATAATTATTAAATATTATTTTTAAGTAATTTAAAAATATTTAAATAATATAAAAAAATTATAAAAAAACTTATTTTTAATTTTTGGTATCAAGGGTTTCAACTGAAACTTGAAGGTTTTGATTGTAACTTAGTGATTTTGGCCGAAACTTGTTACTAATGAGTTTTGGCCGAAATTAAAACTTGATAATTTTTTCAAAATTGATTCAAAGTTAGTAAAACTCAGTCACTTCATACTTTGTTATTAAGTGGATATTTAGTTTATTATTATGTTGATATTATATTATATTATTTTAAAAATAATTATTTAATTTAATAATATTTTTAAATAATTTTTTAGAAAATGTAAAATCATTAATTAAAAAATAATATCTAAATATTATAAAATTTAAATAATATAATATAGCATTACGTTATTCTTGAAAGAATTTGCTCTGATCGTGCCCCTATTCTTGTTGATATTAAAGGGACCAATGGGATTGGTAAACCTAGATTTAGATTCCGGAATATGTGGAGTAAGCACAAAGATTTTTTGAAAGTGGTGGAGTCTTTTTGGCATCAACCGGTTAATAGTTCCTCCCCTTTGATGATTCTACATTTGAAATTAAAAAGGTTTCGGAAGGACCTTTCTATTTAAAATAAAATAAAGTTTGGGAATATTTTTAAGAACATTAACCAGCTGAAAAAGGAAGTTAAGGACTTGGAAGATATCTTTGACAGGACTCATAATCAGGATGTTAGAATAACTTGGAATGAGGCAAAGGCTAAGCTACAGTTTTAGTACAATTGTGAAGAGATATTTTGGAAACAAAAAGCGGCTGTTAGATGGTGGAAGGAGGGTAATGCTAATACCAAATTTTTCCATAACACTGTTAAAAAGAGAAGAAAAAAGTTGTTTGTTGATCATATCATAAAGGAGGATGGTATCTGGATTAATGCTCATGAGGATCTAGTAGAAATTGGTGTGAATTATTTTGGTAGTTTGCTTCAATCTGAAGGTTGTAATTTTTCTGATCAGGATTTCAGTTTTATTCCTAAGCTTGTTAATGACATGGATAATAATTTGTTAGTGTCTCCACCTTCCATGGATGAAGTTAAAGAGGCAATTTTTACCCCCGGACCGGATGGTTTTGGCTCAGGTTTTTTTCAAAATTGCTGGGAGATAATTAAAGAAGATCTTATGGAAGCTGCATTGGATTTCTTCTCTGGTTCTCGGTTAGATAAAGCTTACATTAGTTCCTTGTTGGTTCTTATTCCTAAATCTACTGAAATCAGCAATTGGAAAGATTTCAAATCAATCAATTTAACTAATGTCAAGATGAAGTTTTTAACTAAAATCTTGGTGAACAGATTAAGAAACTTGCTGCCCAACATTATTTCTCATAACCAGACGAGCTTTGTTCCAAAGAGAGGGATTGTAGATAACATTCTTCTTGCTCAAGAACTTTCATACTATTAACAGTGGCAACCGAGGAACTAACATTGCTTTGAAATTGGATTTGGAGAAGGCTTATGACAGAGTTGAGTGGAAATTTATGATGAAAATGCTTAGCTCTTTGGGCTTTTCTGCTGGTTTCTGCAATATTATTTACAATAGCATCTCTAATAGCTGGTTTTTTATCTTAATTAATGGGCAACAATCTGATTTTTTTCAATCTACTAGGGGTTTAAGACAAGGTGACCTTTTATCCCCTATTATTTTTATTTTGTTATCTGAAGTTTTATCCAGGGGTTTAGTAATTGTTATTATTCTCACTGTGATATGAATGTTTCTCATTTAGCCTATGCAGATGATTGTATTATTTTTTGTAACGGCAGTGAGAATGCTGTCAGGAATGTTTTAAATTTTCTTAGTCACTATCAAAGGTATTCTGGTCAGAGAATCAATGTGAAGAAAGTGGTTTTATTTGTTCCAAGTATGCTTCTACTGAACAGGTCAAGAATTGGCAGAATATCACTGGTTTTTCTCAAGTGAATTGGCCTTTTAAGTATCTTGGCTGCTCTATTTATACAGGCAAGGTCAAAAACAGCTTTTTTGATCCCATTATTCACAAGGTTAGAAACTATATTGGAGGATGGGAAAATAAACTCCTCTCTAAAGGGGCCAAGTTAGTTTTGATTAAATATGTTCTTGCTACCATTCCTGCCTACATTTTTCAAGTGATTTCTCCTACTAAAGCTGTTTTAAATTCCTTAGATAATATTTTCTCTAAATTCCTTTGGTCCAATAAGGATAATAAGAGATGTTTTCATTGGGCTAAATGGGAGGAGATTGGTTATCCTACAGATGAAGGTGGTCTGGGTATTCGTAAATTTCAAGACATTCATTTGACTCAGAATTGTAAACTGTGGTGAAAATATAGAGAAGGTAATTCCCTCTGGGCTCACTTCATTAAAAGGAAGTATGCTAAGAATTTTCATCCAAAGAATATGTTTACTCCCAGTTATAGTTCCCCTGGCTTTAAGAAACTCATTCATGCTAGAGATATTGCTGAACCTCATATCAAGTGGATCATTGGGGAAGGAGATATTTCCTTTTGGTTTGATAATTGGAGTAATAAGGACCTCTCCAATTATAAAGATCCTTGTGATAGAGAACGGAATGTTTCTTGGTTCTTGGATGATAATAGTAGATGGAATGAAGATAAAATCTCTATTTATCTCCCTAATCATGTTGGTAATGAGATTCTTGATATTACTATTCACAAGAATGATAAAATGATTTGGGATCTCTCTATTAATGGTAAGTTTTCTTTTAAGGATACATGGAATAAATTCAGACACAAGAAAAACAGTATGCTATTTTGGAAGATTATTTGGTTAAAGAATTTTCCAGATAAAATTTCTTTTCTTGCCTGGCAAATTATCAGAAACTATCTCCCTACTGAGGACAGAATGAAAGATAAAGGTTTTCAACTTGCTTCAAGGTGTGTTTGGGGCTGTGATGATGAAGAAAATACCTTCCATATTTTTTGGACTTGTGAGCGTGCTAAGAAAATTTGGCAGAACATTTTTCAGATGATGGGTTGGCAGTTTGATAATGGTGGTCATAGTAATATGGACAGTCTTTTTGCTCATTGGAGTCACAATATTAATCCTTCTAGCAAAGGCTGCATTTTTAATCATGTTATTTTATTTACTTGCTGGAGTTTATGGAAGGCTAGAAATAATAAGAGATTTAGAGATATAAAGCAAGAGTGCTCTCAGATTAGTGCAAGTATTCGCCATCTTGTTTTGCTTCAACACTGGGCTTTTCCTTACAAGGCTTGGCAGCTAAAAGGTAATTCATATTTCCTTAATCTTATTCATTCTAATAAATCTGTTTGTAAACTTCAACTAGATATCAAAGTAGCTTGGAAGAAATCGGATTTGCATTTTTGGTATCAATAAATGCAAGGATAAATGTTACAATTGTCTTCATCTGGATTTGGCTTCTACTAATATTGCTAGTTGGATTAGAGATGACAATGATATTGGTTGGGATTTTCTTCCTTACATTCATCAGTTGAAGAATCTCATCCATGACATGCAAGTTAAGACTACTTATATTTTGAATGATATTAATCAGGTTGTCAATTTTCTTTCTAGAATAAATTATACTGATGTCAATTTTGATACTTTTGATGTTGTTCCTGTTGATGGGCAAAACCTCATTATTAATGATAAAATGGGATTGGAGAATACTAGAAGGAT
The DNA here is from genome assembly GCA_002786265.1 of Apostasia shenzhenica. Classification (NCBI taxonomy): domain Eukaryota; kingdom Viridiplantae; phylum Streptophyta; class Magnoliopsida; order Asparagales; family Orchidaceae; genus Apostasia; species Apostasia shenzhenica. The sequence goes on along the minus strand of KZ452014.1, from coordinate 1,551,473 downwards.
TTAATTTCTCTTTATTGGCTGTTGAGTTTGTCTTTGCAGATTTGGATTGCTACAATTTTTTATTCCTTTTAGATGCTTTGGACCTTTGCTTGCTGGTTGGATGTTGGATCTCTACTCCACCTGTCGATTAAAGCATTTCAAGGGATGATTGCCAACTTTCAAGAAGATTGATGTTTCCTTGCTTCAGGTTTTGTTTTGCTGTTGAGTTCCTTATCATAGGTTGCTTGGTTAACATTTTCCAACTGCTTTTGTGTGCTCTGCTCTTTGGATACTGATCTATCTTGAGTGGTGGAGCTTTTTATATTTGCACGGTTTTCTACTTCCTGGTTGCTCCTCCTTTTCACTTTTGTAAGGGAGTAGTGCTCCTTGTTTGTTTCCGTGTTTGTTTCTTTGTAAAGGGAGTTAGTACTCCTTATTTATTTTTTTTTTCCTCTTAGCTTGTATTTTAAGACTCTTTTTACCAGCAGGGGCTGCATGAATAAAATCCCCCCTCCATGTGAGCGTTCTTTAAAAAATAAAAAAATAAAAAAATAAAAAAATAAAATATATATATATATATATATAGCATTACGTTATTTACGTTAAAGTACTGACTTATTAATTGTAAGCGCTCATCTTCACCGGTCTTCGGATTGCCCCATTCTCCTATCACGAGCCTTCCTAGTGAGTTGATTTATGCGAATCTGCTGGCTTGAGATTCTGTGAAGAACTTGAAGGGCATGATGGCAGATTCAATCATCAACAAGCTTATGTTGATCGATCGATTAGCTGACGAGCAAGTTGACTCCCAACCCATCGGCCATTAGTGAGTTTTTGCTCTCCTTCTCGTGTTTTTTACTGGCTGGGTAGTTTGTCTAACAGCGGATAGGTTAGTGCTAGATGGGCTAGCGATTAGCTGCTTGAATGGTAAACCGCCCATCGAGAGCGATCCTGTTAGCTTTTTTTGGAGGTTTGATCTCCTTTTGGAGAAGAAATATGGCTGGCTGCAGTATTCCTTGCTAGGCATTCTGTCGAACACCTTATGGGCAAGCAATTCGCACTCTCTCCCATCCTAAGTTTCACGAACGATTCCTACAACCAGTTCATGATGTGATGACCCAAATATAGCAAGAAATTTGTACTCTGTACTACTCTACCGATAGAAATTTGTGTTTTTATCGAATCTGCAGGCTAAGCATTCTGCGGAGCTCCTGTGGGAAGTCATCAAGCGATTTTTTTGAATGACCATTGAACAATTTCTTCAGAATTGGTGAGCTATCATTCTATAATTTTCTGAGGAGAAAGATCATTGTCAACTACCACACTGTATTAATCCCCTCAAATGGTGTCTGGATATTAATCGACAGATAGATGATATGGTGATCGACGTGAAGATTTACTATTCTACTTAAAACTGATATCTGTAAACGGATGTTATTGTTGGTTTCGAAAATATTTGAGGAGGTAAAGCAAAATTGTGCAGCTACGTGATCTTGGTCATGTTCTTTTATGAAATCACAAATTTTGTAAGTGGCCTCTTTTCATCTCCGTAGCAACATATTGCAGGAGACCCGTAAATGAACACAAAGCCAGGATCTCCATTTTGGGTGCTTTATGGAGATGGAATCATATAAGAATACAAACCTATATCCTGTGAATATATTCATTTTATTGTTTTAATTGTTCTTTTTCATAAATTTTGAAAATTTAGTGGATAGATTCATATGGAAATACGAATCTATTTGTGCAGCATTTCGCGAGTTCGTATACAACTGTGAAATGTGATGGCCTTTTATGAACTTATTCAAAATGTGTTGGCACTATATCATCTTGTGAGATTGTAGAGGGGTACGAAACCTACGTCTCCTTTAGTGTTTGTGTGGTAATTTTAGCTTTGAATGTTATGGTGGTACTGTTGTAGTTACATATATGCACACACATTAGTAATAAACAACAACAACAACAACCAAGCCTTAATCTCACTAGGTGGGGTCGGCTACATGAATCCTTTGTTTCCATTGCGCTCTATCAGTTACCAAATTCTTATCTAAGTTTAAGTAACTAAGATCACTCCTTATAGTTTCTTGCCATGTCTTCTTTGGTCTCCCTCTTCCTTTTTGTACATGGGCAAAATCCAGTAACTCAATTTTTCTAACTGGAGCTTCAATTGGCCTACGATTTAGATGTCCAAACCATCGAAGCCGACTTTCTCTAAGTTTATCCTCAATTGGTGCAACACCAACTTTCTTTCAGATATACTCATTTGTCATTCTATCCTTTCGTGTGTATCCACACATTCACCTTAACATCCTCATTTCTGTAACATTTATTTTATTTGTATGTTTCTTCTTTACAGGCCAACATTCAGCACCATATATCATCGCTGGTCTTACTACAGTTTTATAAAATCTACCCTTAATTTTGGATGGGATTTTTCTATCGCATAACACACCAGAAGCATTTCTCTATTTTACCCAGCCTGCTTGAATTCTGCTAATAACGTCATTATCTATTTCGCCATCATTTTGGTATAATTGATCCAAGGTATCCAAAGCGCTCACTCTTCTTGACAATTTGATTACCAATTGTCACATCTCCAATATAAGTATTTCTTTCTTGACTAAATGTGCACTCCATATATTCAGTTTTTGATCTACTGAGATGCAAGCCTTTAGATTCTAGAGCATTACTCCAAAGCTCTAGTTTCGCTTTAGCTCCCTCTTTACTTTTCTCAATAAGGACACACGTTAGTAATCTTGAAATTTTAATGACAGAACATGGTGCCTCCGCGATAGCATTTTTACGGGATTATATTGAAGCACAGAGCTTGTATTTTGTGACTACATCCATTGTAACACCTAAATTGTTCTTTTCATAATTTTTGAAAATCGAAGAGATGAGCTCATACAGAAAATGAGAAATAACTTTTTCTATTAAGAAATGAGAAACAATCTTTTGCCTTCCGTGATGATATTTTTTTTCTTACTACACAAAAAATACAAATTGTATTTGTATTCCTGTATGAGAAATGCCACCATTATAGTATTTGTGTTGATGGTTATTATCAGATTGTATAACATTACAAATGTAAGCATATTTGGATTCTAGTTAAACTTTTGAATTCGAAAAGAGTTTGGTTAAATTAAAACTTTAAATTTTGAATTGAATTTGATTTGAACATGCTAATGTTTTTCAATTTCAGATCGTTTTCTAAGTTTGATCGAACTTAATTATAAGTCATATTTTTTCATAAAAATATTTATTATGCATATTAGGTATCAAAGAATATAATATCACAACAGCTGTCAAGTATCGATTTTTCTTTCTTTCCTCTTTTATTTATCTGTTTTCTTTCCTTGAATGCTCGATTAATTCATCATTCTTACATGTTGACTGAATCTTTGATTGGGATTGGGCTGGCAAATATATTCTTGTTTCAATTAGCTGAACTCAACACAACTATCATGTCTTAATTTTCTGGAAGTTAAATACTGAAGTTAATTTTAATTTTTCTTTATGGAAAGCTCTGGGAGCTGATTAAATTTATTTAAGAAAGGAATAAAGAGAAACTAGAAAGTTATAAATGGGAAATCCTTGGAGCAAAGCAATATGTGAGGTATTTGTTAGAATAAATATATATATCAATATGTATACATATTTATACATATTTATTCAGGTAGCCATTTAACAAGACGCTCCCTTTTATATATTTGCATTAAAATTTTGATAAATAAAAAGGTTTTGTTTTTTTTTAATTTTTTAAAAATTTTGATTTAAATTTTTAGATTGTAAAAAGTAGTGTCATGTAATTTAAATTAAGACATAATTGTAAATTGAATTAAAGTTGATAAGAGAAAAGCATGTTAACTAGACCGAAGATTTTGCCTTTATTTGGTTGGTCCTTAAATTAATCATAATTATTTTTTTCAAAAAATTAAAAATAATTTATATCATTTTTAATACATCATTCAATTTTATTTAATATTTTTATAATTAATTAACTTTATTTTTCATTATATATATATATATATATATATATCAAAAAAAGTTTTATAAATTTTAATTCAAGCATATTTTTTTTATAATTTCAAGTTCGATTCTCTATTTAGTTCGTAGAAAAAAAGGTACAACTATAATAATTATGACTAAAACTTTTAATTTATTTTTAAAAATTAAAAGTATATAATTTATATTTTATCTTACATAAATTTATAATTTATTTCACTTTTAATATGTTTTCTATCCCGGCTTTACTTTTATAGAGTGAGGTGCATTGAAAGTATAGAGTTTTTATAATTAAATCGAGATCACTTATCTAAATACCATTACTTACAAATCTGACATAAATATATATATTTACAAACTCGAGAAAAGCTGAAAATTTGCTTCATTTTTATCTTAGGTTAGTCTATTAATTTGACTTATGATCAGATTCAAAAATTTCGACCCACATTATATCAAAATTTCAATGAATTTTGATATTTCACTTATCTTAAATATTTGAGTAAATTTTTTGACACAATTTTTGGTTCTGTTTGACAACTGGCTAAAAAAAATTGACTTATTTTAGTCAGGGTCAAAATCTTAAATTTATTTAAAAAAATAATAATCTCATTCTACATAAATTTCACTATTAAACAATCACTTTATTTCACATCCAATACAATTTTTAATATAACTAACTCATTTTATTTCACGTCATACATATTTTTCTAAAAATTTTTATAAAAAATTTTCAAATCATTTTTTTTCCTCCAACCAAACAGATAAATTGGCTGCCAGTTCTAATATTATTGGGAGGCGTCGCCAAGCAATTTTGAGAATCACAAAGATTTTGCATTCTCAATATAAAATTTTATTTTTCATTCTCAATATATAAACTTCAATATAAAAAATTTAATTAATATTATATTTTACATAATTTTCAATTTATTATATTTAATTTTTTATTATTATTTTTTTAATAAAATATTTAAAAGCTATTTTGATCGTGACTTAGCCTCTAATGTTTTGGCAATTAATTTCCTCGATAGGGTGTCCGGAGATGCAATTATAAAATATTTATTTCGGATAATAATGTACATAACACTCTGTATTATTATAATTACGTGTATCACGCTCATTTTCAAAAAATTACATTACAGTTTTAGAAAAAATGTGTGGAGGTGTAAGAAAAGTGTGTATAATGTAATTTTTAGATACGTGACGTATAATTTTTTTTAAAAAAATTGATATATAAATACGGTGATATAAAGTATTATGTATATAAATATTTTTAATTATTTAGTGCTGTGAAATAGAAACTTCTCGAGACTTAAAAAAAATATTTTATATTAAAAAAAAAGAATAATTGCCTACATGCCACACAATTTAGTTTTATTTATGTCTTACCCATCCATTCTTAGTTAATTATGCTATGCACACTCAAAATATTACAAAATCTTACATACACACATTTGAGTTAAAACTTAATCAAAATATATTTGAAAAAAAATATTCTATTAGTAAATCATTAAAATTATATCTTTACTCTTAATAATATATATTTTTTCTCCTCCTCAATACCACACTAAAGTATTAATTTGTCCTAAAATTAATTCATATCGCGGATGTCTCCTTTTTTTGCCGCCACCTAAACATTAGGATTTTAAGATTTTCACTCAAAATATATTTAAATATTCTTAAAATAATATGATGAACGGCCCAGATTTTTTGTAATCTAACTATAATTAAGTTATTGAAAAATTATGATTACTCATTATAATAGAAATAAATTAAAATATGTGTATGTAAAATTTTATAATATTTTGAGTGTGCATAGCGTAATTAACTAAGAATAGATGAGTAAAGCATAAATAAAATTAAGGGGCGTTTGGTTCAGTGTTATCTCAATGTTATGTTATGTTATTTTTAAAAATTAATTGTTTGGTTTAATGACATTTTTAAATAATATTATAATTAATTACAAAAATGTCATTATATGCTGACATTTAGATGTCACCCCAAATCGGGCAACATCTCAAGATAACACCGTCAATTTGTCATTATAATGTCAATAACTTTCAATTAAATAAAAATTATTTGGATAGCATTGATATTTTCTAATATCATAACATTGAACCAAATAAATGTCCATTAATGAATAACAATGATATTTAGATAACATGACATCAATAACATTGACATTGAAATAACACTGAACCAAATGCCCTCTAAATTGTATGGCACGTAGATAATTATCTAAAAACAAAAAAAAACAAAATTATGTGATGGAGGTGCCAGTTGTCTCGAGGAGGAAATTTCAATGGCAGCATCATTTTGGGACCAGATCTCCTTCATCCCCTTCCGGTCTCTTTCAGTTTCAGCGCACTAACGTTATTTGTGTTCCATAAAGGACAAAATCTTCTGTCTGGCCAATTCATGGAATTTTGCGACGTACCGGCCGGTACCATGAAAAGATATTTGAGAGGTTATCCACATTCCACACGCACACGACACAGCGACACGCCAGATTTACAACGACTGAAAAATGACATAAGAAATGATGATAACTATCATTTTTTTAATAAATTAAATTTTAAGTATAATTTTACAAATTATATATATATATATATATAACAACAACAATCAAATCTTAATCTCATTAGATGGAGTCGGCTATATAAATTTTATATTTTGATTGCGCTCTGTCAATTAATAAATTTTTATTTACGTAGGATGTGGGGGTCCCAGGAAATACCGAAAAGAAAGAGAGTTCCGGAAGACGGCGACGCGCAAGGAGATGAGCCTGTTAAGGAAAGCTCAAAGAGAGAACCAGCTCAGAACATTCAGAGAAACACACACAGGTTTAAGGTGGTTCAGGGATATGTCCCCCTACGTCCACCGGACGGTCAACGAAGAAGTTTCACTAATGGATGAAGGTAGCCATGAAGGCTAATACAAAAAGCTTACAAGAGAAAGAGAGAGAAAGAAGGAGAAGGAGAGAGCCTTTCTTATTCTAAAGCCCCTGTTTTACAAGAGGTGATAGAGGAGTTCTACTCTTCAGGGTCAGCCCTCCTCCTTCGTCAGTTTTGGAGAAGGCTGGTCGTAGTAGATGAAGCAAGTGACCTCTCTCCTTTTTTTGTGGAGAACTGTTCAACGATATTTATAGCTTTTGGAGGGTGTGACTTCTTCCTGGTTTTCCGGAAAAAAGGTGATGGACAGGCTCTGGGTTAGCGTCGTTTGTCTACCACTGGAGAGGTCTGCAGCTTCGAGAGAAGGACGATATCTTTAAATGCTGACGATGGCTGGAGCATACGGATCCTTGTTTTGCGGATCTGGGAAAGGGTGTCTTTGTACGAGGAGCGACGCGGTTAGGTGAAGTTGATTGTGACAGGCGTTGCTCCGTAATCTCGTGCCTGACGTTACAAAGGATAATCCTGGCTCGTCGTGGACGAGGTTTGGTCGTATCCTCGTGCCCGAGGTTTTGGCCGGGGTCTGACCTGTGAAAAACAGATGATTTTGGTTAATCGTAATAAATATAGGATAAATACTGGTTGGGCGCCACGTGTATGGCAGAGATGCAGCGCTGAAACCACATGTTAACAATAACTAAGATCACTTCTTATAGTTTCCTGTCAGGTCTTCTTTGGCCTCCCTCTTCCTTTTTATACATGACAAGATTTAATAACTCGATTTTTCTAACTTGAGCTTCAATCGACTTACGATTTATACATACATATATATATCAAATAAAATTACTTTTAAATTTCTTAATATTAAATTTTTAAAATATGTAAAATATCTCTCTCACTCCTTCCTCGCTCTCTCTCTCCGTTGGCCTCACGAAATGGGGCTACATGGTTGTTGGCTCTGCACAAAGCTGTGCAACTACCATGTGATGCTGCACTTGTAGTTGCACGATAGGTGGTAGAGAGAGGAGGTATTTTAGATATTTATAAAATTTAAATATTAAAAAAATAAAAAATAGATCTAATTGATATATATATAAGTTTGAGAATTTAAATATTAAATTTGTAAAATTCATGAGCCTGTGATACTATAACATAAGCTTAGAAATTTGAAGATAATTTATTTTTTTATTTTTTTTAGGCATTTTTCTAGTATGCATTTATTTTCTTCATATATGAATTTATTACTTTATATGTACTTTTGTTTTATAAGTTTTTTTTTATCAGTTATTAGTAATTTGTTGTTGTGTGTAGAAAAAAAACTTATAAAAAGCAATAAATTATTTAGGATAAATTTTATTCAAGTTTGTGAGGTTTGGAGAACATTGAAAATTAATCTTAATTTTTAAAAAATATTAATTTTAGTTATTGAGATTGTAATGACTCTACAGTTTTAATTATTATTTTAGAATCTTGCTATCTTCATTGCCATTTTTTTTTAAATGAAAAATTTGGTAATTTTTTTGATTATTTGAATAATTTATGTATTTTAAGGAACTATTATATTTATTATTATTTTTCTTCTTAAAAAATTTAATAAAAATTTAAAATTTAATTTATCTTTTCTCTGATTTTATTTCGCCCCAAAAATTTAAAATTAAAAATTAAAATAATAATATTAATATTTAAAAATTATATTCTAAAAGATAAAAAAATTAAGGATTGAAAATATTTTTATGGCATAATAGTAAACAATAATTGCTTTAATTTGAATCAAACGATATCGCTTTTACAACTTTATAGGCCCAATCGAAATTTTTTAAAAAGTTGGGATCTATTTGAAATATCTTTTCAACCTTGAGGACTTGAATAAAATATTTATATGAAACAAAAAATGACAAATTAACAATACTCGTCATATTGTTTGTTGAACCACTTAATTAATGACTTTTTGTAATCGTCTCTGGATATGAAATTGGGAAATCGTAAATTTTGCCTTGCAATTCTTTGAATTCCTCCAATTTAAATTATCTTTAGAAGTATTAATTACTTTCTTTTCTAAAATGAGAAAATAAATTTGGTTGCGCTAAATATGTTACACAGATGAATTGAGATTTTCTTTGACGAAAAAGTGATGCTTGACTCGATAATTCCATGACTCATCCTATAGATTCAACTAACGATCAACAACTAATTATGTACTTTAGCTTCTTGACACAAAATAGTAGTTTTAATCAACAAATATTTAGGTTTGACTTTAGCATATATTTGTTTGTTCATTTATTTATATTAAATGTTAAATGTCCATGTCAATCTAATGGATGAAATAAATCAAAAAGAAAATTAACCTATATTTATGGGGTTTAATTTTTAAGCAATTAATATATATTTAATATTTTTATCTATTTTTTAAATAAAGTTTATACCATACTGATTTGAAATTAGAGTTTTGAATCATAAAAAATAAATTATTAATTGACTAATGAATCAACTATAATATCTTAATACATTATAAATATTATTTAATTAAACTTGTTTAACTTATCATAAATAGTATCTACTTTAGCCTAATTAAATTTATAGTCTTAAAATATATTTAAGAGATAATAATGTTTTCAGATGTACATATTATTATTATTATTATTATTATTTTGAGATTTAATGAGGTGATGAGTAGTGGTTTTGATATTATGTATATAATATTTTGTGATTAAGATATTATTTAGTTTGAATTAATAAATTTTATGATTTTAAAA